>AWOL01S0006554.1:36450-51735 GCA_000715115.1 Nicotiana otophora | reverse complement strand
GACAGCATTCAGGACCCGTTATGGTCATTATGAGTTCCTTGTGATGTCTTTTGGGATGACCAACGCCCCGACAACATTCATGCACCTGATGAACAGTGTATTTCAGCCTTATCTCGACACGTTTGTCATAATGTTCATTGATGATATCTTGGTTTACTCTCATAGCTAGGAGGAGCATGCCTAACATTTGAGAGTTGTGTTGCAACGATCGACGGAGGAGAAGCTTTATGCCAAGTTCTCCAAGTGTGAGTTTTGGCATTCGGTGGCGTTCTTGGGGCATGTGGTGTCCAGTGAGGGGATTCAGGTGAATCCGGTGAAGATTGAGGCGGTTCAGAGTTAGTCCACATCGTCCTCAGTTACGAAGATTTAGAGCTTTCTCGGCTTGTCCGGTTATTATCGTTGCTTCGTGGAGGGTTTCTCGTCCATTACATCGCCCTTGACCAAATTGATCCAAAAGGGTGCTACCTTCAGGTGGTCGAATGAGTGTGAGGAGAGCTTTCAAAATCCCAAGACTAACTTGACCACAACTCCAGTTCTAGTTTTGCCTTCGGCTTCAGGCTCTTATACAATGCATTTTGATGCTTCTTGGGTTGGTATTGGGTGTGTCTTGATGGAGGAGGGTAGAGTAATTGCTTATGCTCCGCGCTAGTTGAAGCCCCATGAGAAGCACTAACCTGTTCATGATTTGGAGTTGGCTGCCATCGTTCATGCATTAAAGATTTGGAGGCATTATCTCTACGGTGTGTCTTGTGAGGTATTTACAGATTATCGGAGTATCCAGTACTTGTTCAAATAGAAGGATCTAAACTTGAGGAAGCGAAGATAGTTGGAGCCCTACATTCATTCCTGTTGGTGAGAGACCTCTTACAGTTGATGTTCAGGCCTTGCCCAACCAGCTTGTAAGATTAGATGTTTTGGAGCCCAGTTGGGTTCTAGCTTGTGTGGTTTCTCGGTCTTCCTTATATGATCGCATCAGAGAGCGGCAACATGATGATAATCATTTGCTTGTCCTTAAGGACACGGTTCAACACAGTGATACTAGAGATTTTACAAATGGGGATGATGGGGTGTTGAGGATGCAGGGTCGGATTTGCGTGCCTAATGTATATGGGCTACGCGAGTTAATTCTTGAAGAGGCTCACAGTTTGCGGTATTCCATTCATCNGGTACTATGCGGATGTGCATCGACTATAGGCAGTTGAACAAAGTAACAATCAAGAACAAGTATCCTTTGCCGCGCATTGATGATCTATTTGACTAGCTTCAGGGAGCAAGGGTGTTCTCTAAGACTTGAGGTCTGGGTATCACCAGTTGAAGATTTAGGACTCGGATATTCTAAAGACAGCATTCAGGACCCGTTATGGTCATTATGAGTTCCTTGTGATGTCTTTTGGGATGACCAACGCCCCGACAACATTCATGCACCTGATGAACAGTGTATTTCAGCCTTATCTCGACACGTTTGTCATAATGTTCATTGATGATATCTTGGTTTACTCTCATAGCTAGGAGGAGCATGCCTAACATTTGAGAGTTGTGTTGCAACGATCGACGGAGGAGAAGCTTTATGCCAAGTTCTCCAAGTGTGAGTTTTGGCATTCGGTGGCGTTCTTGGGGCATGTGGTGTCCAGTGAGGGGATTCAGGTGAATCCGGTGAAGATTGAGGCGGTTCAGAGTTAGTCCACATCGTCCTCAGTTACGAAGATTTAGAGCTTTCTCGGCTTGTCCGGTTATTATCGTTGCTTCGTGGAGGGTTTCTCGTCCATTACATCGCCCTTGACCAAATTGATCCAAAAGGGTGCTACCTTCAGGTGGTCGAATGAGTGTGAGGAGAGCTTTCAAAATCCCAAGACTAACTTGACCACAACTCCAGTTCTAGTTTTGCCTTCGGCTTCAGGCTCTTATACAATGCATTTTGATGCTTCTTGGGTTGGTATTGGGTGTGTCTTGATGGAGGAGGGTAGAGTAATTGCTTATGCTCCGCGCTAGTTGAAGCCCCATGAGAAGCACTAACCTGTTCATGATTTGGAGTTGGCTGCCATCGTTCATGCATTAAAGATTTGGAGGCATTATCTCTACGGTGTGTCTTGTGAGGTATTTACAGATTATCGGAGTATCCAGTACTTGTTCAAATAGAAGGATCTAAACTTGAGGAAGCGAAGATAGTTGGAGCCCTACATTCATTCCTGTTGGTGAGAGACCTCTTACAGTTGATGTTCAGGCCTTGCCCAACCAGCTTGTAAGATTAGATGTTTTGGAGCCCAGTTGGGTTCTAGCTTGTGTGGTTTCTCGGTCTTCCTTATATGATCGCATCAGAGAGCGGCAACATGATGATAATCATTTGCTTGTCCTTAAGGACACGGTTCAACACAGTGATACTAGAGATTTTACAAATGGGGATGATGGGGTGTTGAGGATGCAGGGTCGGATTTGCGTGCCTAATGTATATGGGCTACGCGAGTTAATTCTTGAAGAGGCTCACAGTTTGCGGTATTCCATTCATCCAGGTGCCGCAAAGATGTATCAGGACTTGAGACAACATTATTGGTGGAGGAGAATGAAGAAGTATATAGTGGTATTTGTATCTCGGTGCCTTAACTATGAGTATGTGAAGTATGAGCATCAGAGACCGGGTGGATTGCTTCAGAGGCTAAAGATTCCAGAGTGGAAATGGGAGCGAATCACCATGGATTTTGTAGTTGGGCTCCCACGGACTTCGAGGAAGTTCGATGCTCTTTGGGTGATTGTGGATCGACTGGCCAAGTCTGTGCACTTCATTCCAGTTAGGACTACTTATTTTTCAGAGCTGTTGGCTGAGATTTACATTCATGAGATTGTTCGCCTTCACGGTGTGCTAGTGTCCATCATATCAGATCGGGGCACGCAGTTTATATCGCAGTTTTGGAGAGTCGTGCAGCGAGAGCTGGGCACCCAGGTTGAGTTGAGTACAACATTTTACCTTCACACGGACGGACAGTCTGAGCACACTATTCAGATATTGGAGGACATGCTATGCAATGTGTCATTGATTTCGGGGGTTCTTGGGATCAGTTTCTACTGCTTGCGGAATTTGCCTACAACAACAACTACTAGTTGAGCACTCAGATGGCTCAGTATGAGGCTCTATATGGGAGACGGTGTCGATCTCTGGTGGGTGGGTTTGAGCCGGAAGAGGCTAAGCTATTGGGTACTGACTTGGTTCAGGATGCTTTAGACAATGTTAAATTGATTAAGGATCAGCTTCGCACGACGCAGTCTAGACAGAAGAGTTATGCCGATAGGAAGGTTCGTGATGTTGCTTTCATGGTTGGGGAGAAGGTACTGCTCAAGCTGTCGCCCATGAAGGGTGTTGTGAAGTTTGGGAAAAAGGGAAAGTTGAGCCCTTAGTATATTGGGTCGTTTGAGGTACTTCAACGGATTGGAGAGGTGGCTTACAAACTTGCCTTGCCACAGGTTGTCGAGTGTGCATCCAATGTTTCATGTTTCTATGGTCCGAAAGTATGCCGACGATCCGTCTCATATTTTGGATTTCAACACGGTTCAGTTGGATGGTGATTTGACTTATGATGTGAATCCGGTGGACATTTTGGATCGGCATGTTCGAAAGTTGAGGTCAAAGGACAAAGCGTCAGTGAAGGTGCAGTGGAGAGGTCAGCTAGTTGAGGAGGCTACTTGGGAGACCGAGAGGGAGATGCAGAGCATATATCCACGCCTATTTGAGATTCTAGGTACGTTTCTAGACCCGTTCGAGGACGAACGTTTGTTTAAGAGAGGAATGATGTAATGACTCAGCCGATCATTTTGAGAGTTGCAGCCCCGTTCCCTCATTTACTGCTGACTTTATACTTTATAACTACTATGTGACTTACCGGGTAGTTGGTTCGGGTCCGGTAAGGTTTCGGAATAAATTGAGACACTTAGTCTCAAGGATGAAAACTTAAGTTGAAAAGGTTGACCAGATGTGAACTTATGTGTAGACGACTCCGAAATGGTGTTTTGATGGTTCTGTTAGCTCAGTTGGGTGATTTTGAACTTAGGAGCGTGTTCAGATTGTTATTTGGAGGTCTATAGTTGAATTATGCTTGAAATAGCAAAAAATAAAAATTTGGAAGTTTGACCAAGCTCAGATTGGGGTTCCCGGAGTTGGAGTAGGTCCGTTGTGTCATTTGTGACTTGTGTGAAAAATTTGAGGTCAATCGGACGTGATTTGACAGGTTTCAACGTCGTTTGTGGAAGTTGGAATTTTTTTAGTTTCAATAGGCTTGAATTGGGGTGCGATTCATGTTTTTGATGTTGTTTGATGTAATTTGAAGGTTCAACTAAGTTCGTATCGTGTTTTAGGACTTGTTGGTATATTTGGTTGAGGTCCCAGGGGCCTCGGGTTGATTTCGGATGGTTAACAGATAAAAAATGGGACTTAGTGCATTGCTGAAGCTGGGATTCTTCTAGTGTGATCGCACCTGCGAGGGGTTAGCCGCAGGTGCGATGCCCCAGGTGCAGCTGGGGTTGCGAAGGTGCAGAGTTAGGGTTGGACTGGGGAAGGATGCATGTGCGAAGGGTAATCCGCATCTACGAGCTCGCAGGTGCAAGCAAGGCTCCGCAGATGCGGAGTAAAGAGGCGTAGGCTGTTTCCGCAGAAGCGGATCATGAGCTGCAGAAGCATTTCCGCAGGTACGAAACCTAGAGTGCAGGTGCAAGCTCTGGGGACTTTAATGATTTCCGTAGAAGCGGAGGATTATCAATAGAAGCGGGACCGCAAATGCGGTCAAGAGGAGCGCAGGTGCGAAAAGGCTGGGCAGAACACTTAAATTCAAGGGTTCGCGATATTTCTTCATTTTTGGACATTTCAACTCGGTCTAAGGCATGTTTTGAGAGGATTTTCGAGGGGTTTCTTGAGGTAAGTCACTTGTGCTCATTTTTGTTCGATAATCTTGTTTCCCTGTTGATTTTCCCACCTAGATTGTATGGTTTTAAGGTGTAATTTCAGGGTTTGAGGCAAGGAATTTTAATAGTTAAATTTGGGGATTTGGGTCGCGATTTGGTGTCGGATTTTGGTAAATTTGGTATGGTTGGACTCGAGGTTGAATGGGCTTCCGGATTTTGTAAATTGTGTTGGATTACGAGACATGGGCCCAAGGGGTGGGGGGACCTTTGAGTTGATGTTTGACTTTTGATTAGTAACTTAGTATTTTCTTATGGAATTAATTCATTTAGCTCGTGTTGATTGTGTCGAACTGTTTGTGGCTAGATTCGAGACATTTGGAGGCTGATTCACGAGGCAAGGGCGTGTTGGAGTTAGGATTTGCACGGTTTGAGGTAAGTAACACTTGTAAGATTGGTTCCGAGGGCATGAAACCCCGAATTTCTTGCTATGCGATTTATGTTGAGGTGACGCGCATGCTAGGTAACAAGCGTGTGGGCGCGCACCGTAAAAATTATGATTTAGTCGATTACCTGGAACTGCATAGCTATTCTATCTGAATATGTTTTTGTACTCTACGTGTTAGAGCATTTGAGTTGTGATTCGTACTTAAAATATTGTTTAGGCTATATGCTGGTACTATTGGGACCCACATTGGTCGTTCTTTGATGTTGAGTTATCTGTTTAATTGCAGTCGTGAACTCTGTCAGATTCATCATTACGTGCCATATCTCAGTCTCTGTTATCGTATATTGTCACATCTCATATCATTGATTACGGTTTCTTATCATGAGTGTTGTGAGCCTGAGAGACTGGAGAGATTAGTGACTGAGTTGGGGGTCTGAGTGCCATGTTGTGAGTGATATAAATATATATGTTTGTGTGTGTATGTGTGTGTGTGTGTGGGGGGGGGGATCCGGTTGCACGCCGCAACGAGCCTTATGACTATATATATGTGGATCGAGTTGCACGCCGCAACGAGCCTTATGGCTATATATATGTGTATCGGGTTGCACGTCGCAACGAGCCTTATGGCTATATATATATGTGGGTCGGGTTGTACGCCGCAACAAGCCTTATGGCTATATATATGTGGATCCGGTTGCACTCCGCAATGATCCTTATGTCTATATATATGTGGATCGGGTTACACGCCGCAACGAGCCCTATGGCTATATATAATGCTATGTGACTGAGTGTGGCGAGCGAGGATTGAGACAGCCATATTGAGCGCTCTGAGAGAGTGAGTACTTTGGATTTCACTGTGTTGTATCACCTACGGTATTCACCTTGGCATGTAGACATATAGATATCATTTTCATATTATAAGTCACACTTGGCCTCTTTTTTTACGTGTGCTAAACTTAACTGTTGAACCTGGAAGCATGCCTATTTTCCTGCAATTGCTAAATTCTGTATCCTTACTGTATTGTTAGAGCTCGTAACTACTTTTCGAGCTCGTCACTGCTTTTAGACCACAAGTTAGACTTATTACTTATTGATTTGGTTGTACTCATGCTATATCCTGCACCTCGTGTGCAGATTCAGGTGCTTCCGGTTGCGGTGGTTGCTGAATTGCGGAGTCCGGACATTCGAAGATCATCGAGGAAGCTGCTGGGCGTTCGTAGACTTTGACTCTCCTCCCTTATCTTTCATGTTATTTATTTCAGTTTTATTTTCTAGACGGTGTACCAGACTCTATCTTTATGTGTATGCTCATGTACTCGGTGACATGTCGATTTTGGGAAAGATTATGTATTGAGTTATGACTTCCTATCCTGTTTTTAAAAGATTTTCCCTTTAATTAAGCTGTTTTTCATATCTTTCAAAGTGTTAAAGTGTTGAAAATGTTTGAATAGTCGGTTTTCCTAGTACCATGATAGGCGCCATCACGACGGGTTGGTTTTGAGTCGTGACAATTAATATTCTTTACACTCGAAAAATTATATGCTTCTATAGTAACCTACAATAAAATGCATATATTTCTGACGAATAGCTATGTTAGCCAGACTAGCTGGTTGATCATGATTTCCATCCGAACAACACACTAATGTTTAGTCAAAAAAATTAGTATGACTGGGTAAGAGGCGTAATTAGGCGCAAATGAGTTTCATTCTTTCAAGAACATATTATTTGCTCCCTTTCATAATTTGCTACAGAATTAATGACAAATATTCTCTCAAGATACAACAGAGCTTTGGAAATTTGCAACTAGTAATATTCAAGAACCTTTAGGAACTCTCATTCTATGTTTGGGACTTCACTCTGTAAGTTTGAAAAAACTTAAACGCAAACTTTATCTCTTAAGACACTTAGGGCTAATTATTTTCCTTTTCTTATCATATTGAAGAAGGATAAATTTCACAAATGGTCATATAACTATAACTTTTTTTCACCAAAGCCATATAACTATGTTCTTACACAAAAATTATAAAACTTTCACTAACTCACAAAAATATCATAGTGATCGGAAAACATAACTTTCCAGTAGTATTTTCTTATTTCTTATTTTTTTTATTTTTTATTTTCAGCCAGTATGTGCAGCCTTGCTTATATTCCAGTTGGTGAGAGACCACTAGCATTGGATGTTCAGGCCCTGGCCAACCAGTTCGTGAGGTTAGATGTTTCTGAGCCCAGCCGTGTTCTAGCTTGTACAGTTGCTCGGTCTTCTTTGTTTGAGCACATCAGAGATTGGCAGGATGACAATCCTTATTTACTTGTCCTTAGAGATACAATACGACACGGTGGTGCCAAGCAGGTTACTGTTGGAGATGACGGAGTTTTGAGGATCTAGGGTCATATTTGTGTGCCTAATATGGATGGACTTCGTGAGTTGATTCTTGAGGAGGCCCACAGTTCCTGGTATTCTATTCATCCGGGTGCTGCCAAGATGTATCAGGACTTAAGGCAACATTATTGGTAGAGGCGAATGAAGAAAGACATAGTTGCGTATGTAGCTCGGTGCCTAAATTGCCAGCAGGTAAAGTGTGAGCATCAAAGACCTGGTGGTTTACTTAAGAGGTTAGAGATTCCTGAGTGGAAGTGGGAGCGCATCACTATGAATTTTGTTATTGGACTTCCACGGACTCAGAGAAAGTTCGATGCAGTTGGGGTCATTGTGGATAGGCCGACTAAGTTAGCGCATTTCAGTCCTGTGGCAGTTACCTATTCCTCGGAGCGGTTGGCAGATATTTACATTCGTGAGATCGTTTGTATTCACGGTGTGCCCGTGTCTATCATTTCTGATCGAGGTACACAGTTTACCTCGCACTTTTGGAGGGCAGTTCAGCGTGAGTTGGGTACGCGAGTTGAGTTGAGCACAATATTTCATCCTCAGACGGACGAGCAGTCCAAGCGTACTATTCAGATCTTGGAGGATATGCTTCGTGCTTGTGTTATAGACTTCGGAGGATCGTGGGATCAGTTCTTGCCCATTGCAGAGTTCGCCTACAACAACAGCTACCAATCGAGCATTCAGATGGCTCCCTATGAGGCATTATATGGTAGGCGGTGCCGGTCGCCAGTTGGGTGGTTTGAGCCGGGAGAGGCTCGGTTGTTGGGCACTGACTTAGTACAAGATGCCTTGGATAAGGTCAAGATTATTCAGGATCGACTTCACACAGATCAATCCAGGCAGAAGAGTTATGCCGACCGTAAAGTTAGTGATGTTGCATTCATGGTCGAAGAGAGAGTGTTACTTCGGGTATCACCCATTAAGGGTGTGATGAGGTTCGGAAAGAAGGGCAAGTTGAGCCCTAGGTATATCAGACCTTTTGAGATTCTGGAGAGAGTGAGAGAGGTGGCTTACAGGCTTGCGTTTCCACCTAGTTTAGTAGTTGTTCATCCGATATTCCATGTATCCATGCTTCGAAAGTATCACGACGATCCGTCCCATGTGTTAGATTTCAGCTCCGTCCCGTTGGACAAGAATTTGACTTACGAGGAGGAGCCGGTGGCAATTCTAGCCCAGCAAGTTCGCCAGTTGAGATCAAAGAGTTACCCTTCAGTTCGAGTGCAGTGGAGAGTTCAGCCTATTGAGGCAACTACTTTGGAGTCCGAGTCCGATATGCGGAGTAGATATACCCACCTTTTCACCAGCCCAAGTACTTTTCTATGTCCGTTCGAGGACGAACGATTGTTTTAGAGGTGGAGAATATGATGACCTAAAAGGCCATCTTATATTTTAGAACTCGAATCTGCGCTCTTAAGCCTTAAAAATCTCATTTTTACCCTCTTCAATTTGCGTGCGCAGACCTGGCAGGTTTCCGGAAAGCTTTTATGTTGAAAATTGATGAAAATAAGAATTTATGCCTTAAAAGTTGATTTTAATTAATTTCGGTCAATATTTTTGGTAAACGATCGCGGATCTATATTTTTATATTCTCGGTGGGTCCGTATCGAATTATGGGACCTGGGCGTATGCCCGAAATCAAATTCGGAGGTCCGTAGCTCAAGTTATGAATTTTTGATGAAAATTGAAAGTCTGAAAATTATTTGTTTTTAAGAATTGATTGATGTTTGGCATTGTTAGTACCGGGTCCGTATTTTGGTTCCGAAATCCGGTACAAATTCATTATGATATTTAAGACTTGTCTATGAAATTTGGTGAGAAACGGAGTTGATTTGACGTGATTCAGACGTCCAGTTGAGAAAATAGAAATTTTAAAGTGTTCTTGAGAATTTCATTTGAATTGGTGCTAAATTTGTAGTTTTAGGTGTTATTTTGGCGATTTGATTGCGCGAACAAGTCTGTATGATATTTTTAGACTTACGTGCATGTTTGGTTTGGAGCCTCGAGGACTCGGGAGTCATTCGGGCGATATGCGAGTTGAGTTCAAACCTCAACAAGGCTGCTGGTGCACCAAATCTGGTTTGCCCGCATCTGCGAGCGATAGCCCCACAGGTGCGACCTAGGCCTGGACTTCATTTTTTTTCGTAGATGCGAACTTCTCTACGCAGGAGCGGGATCGCAGAAGCGGAACCCTATCCGCAGGTGCGGCCCCAGTTGGCCCAGTCCTTTTCCGCAGAAGCGCACGTCCTGTCTGCACGTGCGGATGCGCAGGTGTGACCAAAGCACCGCAGGTGCGAAGGTCGCTGGGCAGTGAGTTCATTTAATTCGGACTCCAACCATTTTTCTTCTCGTTTCAAAGGATATGAGGCCTAGGGCGATTTTTCAAAGACAGTTTCTTCCCCAAATCATAGGTAAGTGTTCCTTAACTCGTTTCTTTCAATCTTTTACTTCATTTTACAAGAATTCAACCTAAAATCTAGAGTTTTCATGGTAGAATTAGGGGTTATGGTAAAAACTAGGGATTTCGGGAATTTGAGGATTTAGACCTCAATTTGAGGTCGAATTCCAAAACTAATTATATAATCGGGCTTGGGGGTAAATGGGTAAGTGTATTTTGGTCCGAACCTCGAATTTTGACCAAGCGGGCCCGGGGTCGATTTCTCAACTTTTTGGAGGAAATTTTGGAAAATTTAATTTATGCAATATAATTGATTTCTTTAGCAATATTTGATATTATTGAGTCATTTTTGAATAGATACGAGTAGTTTTGAGATGAATTCCAAAGGAAAAGCTGTGATTGAGAATTAAGTGGCTTTCGGAGCGAGGTAAGTGTTGTGTCTAACCCTGACTTGAGGGAATTAGGAACCTTAGATTACTTGCTAAGTGAAATTCATGTGAGTGGCGTATATGTGAGGTGACGAGTACCTATGCGCCGCCAATTTACCTGTTTTCCATGTTTCTCTGTTTTTCTGTTCAATTTATCGTTCTTATCATGTTTACGGATTTTCTGGTGATAATTGGGGTTTTATTTCAAAGTTGAGATTGATATTATGGAATCAAATGTTGAAGTAAGATTTGTACTTGTTATTCAATCTCCCTGTTGTTATTTATGCATTGCATTATGGTAAGGGAGAGTGTTAATGCACGGAGGATGATGCCGTGCCATGTTGTGAGTGTTAATGCACGAAGGGTGATGCCGTGCCATGTTGTGAGTGTTAATGCACGAAGGGTGATGCCGTGCCATGATATGAGAGTTAATGTACCAAGGGTGATACCTTGCCGTTTCTATTAATTTTACGGTGAGATTGAGAGTAAAAGCACGAAGGGTGATGTCGTGCATTTGTTTTATTGTATTCACTATTCCTGTTGATTCATGGTATATTGACTGCTCCGGTGATCATTCTGTTATAGTTCTTTATCTTTTATTCCCCTCAGTATGTTTCCCTCCCGACATTTCATGTTTAGTTCTTCATTTCTGTTATTTGTATATACACTGTTAAATTGTTCAAGTTGATTTGTAGGTGCCTTGCCTTAGCCTCGTCACTACTTCGTCGAGGTTAGGCTCGACATTTACCAGTACATGGGGTCGGTTGTACTGATACTGCACTATGCACTTCCTGTGCAGATTTTGATACCGGCTCGGGTTGATCGAGATTTTGCTATTGGTCCGCTGTCTGGAGACTCAAGGTAGATCTGCCGGTGTTCACAGACCTTGAAGTCCCCGTCTATCTTTTCTGTTACTACTGTTTCTTTCATTCAGACGGTTATATTTCTTCAAACTATTACTTGTAGTAAATTCTAAAATTCTTGTGAATTGTGACTCGAGATCCGGGTGGTAGTAATTAATACAGTTTTATGATATTCCGCACTTATTATATTTCATCTTAGTTAATTATTGTTAATTACTAAATGAAAATAAGGAATTGATTTAATGATTCTCTAACGTTGGCTTGCCTAGCAAGTGAAATGTTAGGCGCCATCACGGTCCCGTCGGTAGAAAATTTCGGGCAGTGACAGGATCGGGCCAGGTAGGGTTATTCAAAAGTGAACCGAAACCGTTAACCAAACCAAACCGATAGCTTATTGGCGTATTGGTATCGGATTATCGGGGTAATGGAGGACGAACAAATTGAGATTCTATAATTAACGGCTTAACGGTTTGGGCGCGGATTACTCAATTTTCTTATCGGGTAAACCGTTAACCCGTTAAATATTTTTATATTTACACTTTTACCCCTATATATATAAAGTGCTATTGAAATCCTAAATGGCTAAATCCCTAATTTCTATTTTCTAATTCTCAATTGTCTGCAACCACCGGAGGCAGAGAAGTCATCGGTCTCGTCTCTCTCTTGAACTGAAAACTAAGAAGTCGAAAAATCGAAATCTCAATGATTAATACGTGTATGTCTGTATGAGTAGTCTTGATAGTATTAAAAATTTGGTTAATACGTGTATGACAGTATGAATAGTCTTGAAGAATTTTCAATTGAAAAATACCGTTTGGTTAGATCTTAGATGGTATTAAAAAATTGGTATTGATTTGAAACTGTTTGATATTGATTGAATGATTGATCAAAAAATTTCTATTTGGTTTAGCCGATAAGCCGCCCGATAATTGTTAATCCGATACCAATCCGCCCGTTCTCTTATTGTATGGCTAGTGGATTACTACATTTATAATCCGATAATCGTTAAGCCGAACCGTTAAGCGTAATTAGCCGTTCGATCCGCCCGATAAGCACCCCTAGGGCCAGGTTGGGTCTACACAGAGGGTCTATTATTTTTTGAAGCGGATAAAAATATATATAATTCTCCTATTTTAATTGAATTATTATTTATTAGACTGGAAAAAAGAGAGAGTATGAAATAAGAAAATACTATCGGAAAGTTGTGTTTTCCGACCACTATAATTTTTGTGTTAGTTAGTGAAAATTTTATGATTTTTGTGTGAGAAAATATAGTTACATAATTTTAATGGAAAAAAAATCATAATTATATGATCATTTATGAAATTTAACCTATATGAACTAAGAAAGAGATTCATTCATTTGACCGCTGTCTTATAATTGTAAAAGATAAAGAGTTCTCTTTCAATTGATACATTCTTTCCGAAAAGATGGGAGAATATTGTTGAATTAGTTGTTTCATAACTTATATTAACTAGTAGTCACCAGAATTTACTTGTGAAAATTTACTATTTACAGTACCAGAAATATCATATTTCTGGTTAGTCTGCACTCTATAGATTTTTCAAATTTAAAGAACTTATTAGAATCAATAATTGAAATATACTTTATTTAGAATAATTTGAATTGATTAATTACTACTCCATATTATCATCATCATCGTCATCATCATTTTCAACATACATCGGAACTACAATAGAAGTTGCTAGGCCAACTTTTGTATCAAATCCAAGAAAAAGTCCCCTTTGACAAATTTTGACGCTACTAAACCATTTACGAGGAGATAAAAAACCAATCACATACTATACTATATTTTAAAATTTTGCTAAAGATTAACCGAGCAAAATAGTGCACAATAACTAATGAGTTGACCTCTAAATGTTGTTTGTGCCAATAAAACAGACCTTTTCATACGTGCTGTTCTTAATAACGTTTAGATGCTTTTACCGTGTACGACTTACTAATGTGCACACAGAGGGTTACATGAGAGAGATGTGTAATTAGTTGCAAAAGTCATCTTGTTAGTTCAATTACTACCAAAACAAGCTTACCAGTTCTAACAATATTAAGTTAATATAGACATACTGTTTCCAATTAATTAATTTTCTACATTCCATTCCTTTGTTATTTAAGCTCTCCACACGACACAACACACGGCACACGCACACCCATACATACATACATGGTTTAAACTTCCTTAAAATATGAGATTTATAATTTTTCTTAAGTTATATATATCGTCGGTGTAAAACAAAGTTTACACTATCATGTCACTCAAAAAAAATCTACACGTCAGCTTCCTTGAAATGTGAGATTTATAATCTTGAAAATAAGATAGGTTACTTGCTGTCACAACTCAAATCTCATCTAAGTCATAATGACACCTAACTCAACCCTCGGCGAACCAACATACAAAGCAACAATAAATAAGACAAATAGTACTAAATTTGATATAACACGAAATACCAATACAAATCCGTCATGAGCATCTAAAGATAGAAAAAGAATACAACTATCTAGCTGAAACATACAAATACTATATGAACAGAATAAAATAGTAGTTGAAAGAATAGAAGAGACTCCATGAAGTTGCGAAGTTACTCAAGCATCACACCACTAGTCTCCAAGCACGCTCCTATACTGCCTCTTAGATATCGTTGATACGAAGATCAGAACCTACACAAGAATATACATTAAATATAGTATGAGTACACCAACACTAACTCAAAAAGTATTATCGACTATTCCCAATGAAGTAATGGTGACAATTTAGTCAAAATTATACTTTCATCATTTGTGCAGTTCAAAAGTATACACAATATATAACAGAAGCAAAGCATAGAAGAAGTGTACAGTGTATGCACAGACTAAGCATGAGATAAGATGCATGATTTCCTTAAATAACAAGTCTAATGCATATGTCAATGCATCTAAACAACATATCTAGAGATATTCACAAAGTATCATGTATATGGAATGCAACAACAAGTGCCTAATAACACTAATGCATGATAAAAACTCAAATTTTACATCAAATTGACAATCTCCAAGTATCCAACCAACCTACACATACCCCACCAAAAAAGAAATATCGTTGGGTGACCATGAGAGATGAATCCGTATTCACACATAATAACCATCAAGGACAACCCTACGTGTATAACATAATCTGCACGGACAACTCAACGTGCATAACGTAATCCGCACGGACAATTCAACATGTCATAGACACAATTAAGTGTGAAACTCAATGTAAATTTAAATATATATGTATAGTTCATGGCATTATATAATTCGACATACATATCAATATAATATTAAACTAGCATGTGAAGGATACCTATAACATTGTACTAGCATAGAGAAGATGCTTAAGTAGTCATGCAACGAGTAAAAAATCATATAAAACATACAAGACATGTGATACATAACCCTAATAGTGCAAATCTGATATTTACATATACGCTCATCATCTTGCATATATATATGTTAACCCAATACACACAGAACATATCAAATAAATCAATTTGAAAAACTTCTCTCATTAAGGTAAAAAACTTAACTCACCTCTATCTCGAGCTAGCTCTAACCTTCAATAATCGCCTTTTCTCGTTCCAAATTAAGTGAATGAGCTCGATCTAGTCATAAGAGCAGTCCATGGTGTCAAACAAAGTCATAGAACTCAATTACATAAACAAAAGATAGGTCAATGTCAAAGTCAACAAAAGTCAATACCGGACCCACATGGTCAAATTCAGAAACAAAAGTAAAATCCGATGACCCATGACCACTTGAGTCAAAATATAGAATTATATTCTCAATCTTAGTCTAAATTAGTGTTCAGATTACCAAAGTATACTTTCTTAAACTTAGGTATAACCCCC
>AWOL01S0006554.1:0-33876 GCA_000715115.1 Nicotiana otophora | reverse complement strand
CCCCTCCCCCCAATTTTACCCTTTTGATTTCTTATTTTAGGTGCTTAATTCCATGAGTAATCATGATATATATTCAAAATCAAGTGTAGATTACTTACCCTCAAGATGTAGGTAAAAATTTATAATCACCTTAATCTGAGGTCCCAAGATCTAAAAATAGTAAAATAAGCTCAAAATCCCGAAATGGTCCAATTTAAACCTTTGAAGCAGTTTCCTTCATTGCACGAATAGAGACCCACGTGATCATGAAGACTATTTGTTGAAGAGCTTGCTCGACTATGCTGCACCCTCACGCGATATCGAAGAACAACTTCCCTAGCCCCTGGACCAGACCTACGCGACTGCGACTAGAGCTACCTGATAACTGATATATGCCGAGTTGACAAGCTTGACGAAGATGATTTTAAGTCAACATCGTAGCATTGGAGATCTTTAAAAGGGTAAAGATCAAGTGTGGCTATATTAGCAATTTAGACTATTTGGGCTTAATATATTAATTTAGTTCTACTTAGCTTCCTTACTAGCTTAAAGGTATATTGGTCATTTAGTCCAAATACCACCCTAGTATAAATAGTCTATTACTCTTATTTTGAGAGGAAGCTTATGATGGATTGACAAAGACCTTGAGAGATTTAGGGTATATTTACTTTCTCTTTATTTACCATGTTTTCTTAGATTATCTATGTTAGGTTGATTTTGTACGAGTTCATGTTCAAACTCTTAGATTATCTTTTGTATTTGAATGTTAATTCGTTGTTGTAGTTAATATAATTACTAGGGGCTTTGAATTAAATTTTTTACTTAGCTTAATCCGTATTTCTTATTCGTGCTCTTCCTTAATTAGTGTTTATCATAGGAATTCAAGGGGTTTAACTAGTTCATAGTTAAATTCTTGTTATTGTTTTCTATTTTAAACACTAATCTCATATCTTTTTAATTCCGTATATTTTTGCATTATCCATAATTTCGATTTGATTCTGTGTCATCTTGGTATCAGAGCTACAACTGAACACTTTTTTTTAAATAATTTTGGTCATATTCACAAAAATTAATTATATTGGTAAAACTGGCCAGATTTGCAAAGAGTAGACAAAACTGTAATGCCAGACAGAATCACAGTAGCTTACAGAATTGCAAGGTTGTTGGCAATCTTCTAAGCAAATCAGTTGTGTAGAAATAGTAAGTGCATGAAACAATCCTAAATGTCATAAAACTATGCAGATTTCATGTGCACAAGCTGATGTTGTGTCACGACCCAAAAATCCCAACCACGGAGTCGTGATGACGCCTAACACTGCTTGCTAAGCAAGCCAACACCTAACAGAACTACGAGACAAAGTTAGGTACTAAATAATATGATATTATAATAAAGAGTGAAACTCAAAATGCATAACGAGTCTAAACCAACACATCCGGCTAATAACCTCCTAGAATTGGTGTCACTAAGTACATGAACTTCTATACAATTACTAAATACAATGTCGAAAATGAATAACCACACTGTTCGAAGCAAATAAAAGTAGCATACCAATATAAAGGCGACTCCAAATACTGTAGATGAGAGTGCAACACTACCTCGAGTTTTCTCAACTCCCCAGCTAGTCAACCCTCTGAGTGCCTCTAGGTCCGTTATCAGAATCTGCACAAGAAATGCAGAAGTATAATATGAGTATAACCGATCTAATATACTCTGTAAGTATCGAGCCTAACCCCGAGGAGGTAGTGACAAGGCTAAGATAAGACATCTACTATACAAACCCGTGCAGTTAAATAACGAGAAAAATGACAGCAGATATGGCAATTAAGATAACGAGAGAAAATAGCAGGTAAGACAGAAAAATAGATATCAAGTGAGATAACAATACTAATAGCAAGCAGAAATAGTACAAGGAATAATGAAATGAACAACTAAGGAAAATAATGACTATATTTTCAGAAATAACAACAAACGAGCCTTCGCAACAACTCAAGACCAAGAAAAATGACAAGGCAACGATGAATAACATAGCCAAGTTTTCAATCCGCATAGTAAAATCAAGAAATAAGAAATATCATCAAATGACACGATAACAACCTTTGTACATTTACTCTCATCCTTAAAAAAATCGAAACACCCTTCGTGCAATTCACTCTTTCTTACCAAGCATAAATATAATAGCAAGCACATAAACACCCCTCGTTCATATTCACTCTTCCTTACAAGCACGGAAACACCCCTCGTGTAATGATAATAATATATAAAGAAAGCAAGGAAATACCCTTCGTGCATAATTACTCTTCCTCATAAATACGGAAATACCCTTCATGCATTTTACTCTTTCTCACCAAGCATAAACTATGAAACAGTACCAAGCAAGTTGGGAAGCACAAATAACATTAAGAAGAGTGATTAAATATATTCCACCACATGAGAGATAACCATCATTTTTGCACTAATAGCCAAACAAACATTTCAATAATTTTAACGCCCAATATGTCAACAACTCAACATAGCCATCAACTTGAATAAAATCAATCGAGCAGCTTCACAATCTATTTAGATCATGGAAGACATAACACATAAAGTAACATAACATAATAAATCTAGTTCTACCACCATGCTTAACCTATAGCAAATGCATATTCACTTGTCACCTTGCATATATGCCTCCCAACAAATATAACACATAGCAAATAGACCCAATTACATCCTAATTCCCTCAAATCAAGGTTAACCAAGACACTTACCTCTTTCTGGAATAATTCAACCTTCCAATACCGTTTTTCCAAAGAACAAGCCTTCAAACCACTCGAATCTAGTCAAATACCCAAATAAGTCAAAACAATCTTTAGAAAATACCCTAGAATAAAAAAAGGTTCGATCTTTGACATATTTTAAAATGTCAAAAAGTCAACACAGACTCACTTGGTTGAATTTGAAATCAAGACCAAATTTCAATTATCCATTCACTTCGAGTACAAATATGTAATTTGTTTCGAGATCCGACCTCAAATTAAGCTATAAATCTCTAAAATATCAAATTCTAAGTTTCTATTCAAAAATCCTAGGTCTACTCTATGAGAACCTAGATTCAAGGATAAAGATCTGTAGAAATCAATGAAAATTGATCAAAGACAAGTTAAAGTTACTAAACCTTAAAGTTAGAAAGAAATGTCTCTTCACAAATCGCCTCCCACAATGTCTAGGTCTCAAAAAAGGAATAAAGAGAGCTAATCCGAAAATTATCTATTTTTACCCAGTTGCGGATGCAGCAATTACGAACTCTTGTTTGTAATTTTACTGCTCGCAAATACGAACCACATGATCGCAAATGCGAAGTAGTTGTGGAGCCTCAGGTGTCACAAATGTGACACATACTTTGCAATTGCGCAGATGGCCACCCCATTTACGAACCTTGCATTTACGAGTAGTTCATCGCAATTGCAATGAATACAACACAAATCTAGGTAGGGATAATAGGTCTTGGCCAACTCTGAACGATTTAATATTCTTAGGATCAATCTTAATGTCTTCACCTGACATAATGTGACCCAAGAATGCAACCGAATCCAACCAAAACTCGCACTTAGGGAACTTAGCATAAAGCTTGTATTTTTCTCAAAGTTTGAAGCACAATCCTCATATGATGCCCATGATCCTCTCTACTACGTGAGTAGATCAATATGTTAGCAATGAACACAATAACAAAAAAGTTCGAGTAAGGCCTGACACAGGTTCATTAAGTCCATGAATATCATGGGGCATTAATCAATCCAACAAATATCACCAAGAACTCATAATGACCATAATGAGTCCTAAAAGCTCTCTTAAATATGTTATAAGCCTTAATCTTCAACTAACGATAACCAGATCTCAAATGAATCTTAAAAAATACCTTGGCACCCTGAATCTGATCAAACAAATCATCGATATGGGGTAATAGATACTTTCTCTTGATAGTACCCTTATTTAACTGCCAATAATCAATACAAATCCTCATAGTACCATCCTTCTTATTCACGAACAAAACCAGTATACCCGAGTGAAAAATACTCGGCCTAATGAATCCCTTACTTAGAAAATCTTGCAATTGCTCATTCAACTCCTTGAACTTAACTGTATCCATGTTGTATGGTATAATATATATTGTCTGAGTATCATATACTAAATGAATGCCAAAATCAATGTCTATGTTAAGTGAAATACCTGGTAAGTATGTAAGGAACACATCCAGAAACTCTCTCACAGTTGTACCGAATCAATAGTAGGAGTCTCTGACTAGTATCTCTAAAGAAAGCTAGATAGGCATAGGGGCGGCTCAACAACTCTTAAGGCCTAAAGCCAAATTTTAATAGAAGGCCTTAAACTTAAAAAGAAAGCATATATATATATATATAGTTTTTCTTAAAACGTAAAGTTATTAATAATTTTTTATAATCAATTTCTTCTAATATTTCTTTTTCAATTGATAATTTAGCCAACCATTTTATCTTTCTTGAGATATTATTGATCTTACATAATATTTTATTATTTTTAATCTTGAAAGACTTATCTCAACATTATTCTATATGCAATATAAGTATTTGGAAAAACATCAAGCCATTTTATCTAATTGATTATTTCACTTAACACTTTTAATTCAGAAAATAAGTCCAAACCAATAATATCATAATGACTATTATATATTTTAAGGAACATTCAAGGTTAATGTAATATTCTTTTAAGTTCTCATCGTTTAGTGATCCCACTTTTTTTACAAATAAATAGAAAACCAAAAATTTCTTTAAATTGTTATCTTTCTTTTTATATGAAAAAGTCTATTTATTTACTAAACATATCACGACCCCAATTCCCATCTTAGATGTGTGACCTAATCTCTAAGACTAGTTAAACCTAACATATATTGAAAGATAGCAGAAACAATATCTTAAACATCAAATTAAACTGTCAAACTATCATAATGAACCCCAAAAGATACAACTGACAAATAACTCCCAAAATCTAGTGGAACTGAGTCATAAGCTCTACAATGAGTACACTAAAATCCTCGATAAACAATACTGTTTGAATAGAAAATAAACAGTAGAACATCTAAAAGAAGAAGGTGACTTCGAGGCCTGCGAACGTCGAGTAGGTGTACCTTGAAGTCTCCGAAAATGGCTAATCAATCACTGGCGTCCAGCACGGGTAGATGTACCTGGATCTGCATAAAAATATGCAGAAGTGTAGCATGACGGTATCCAGTAAGTATCAAGCCTAACCCCGATAGAGCAGTGACGAAACCAGGTCAAGCAACCTACTAGGATAAGAAAACTGAACAGAATATAGCATAGTTTAATAATGGAAAGCGAGAAAATAAATGACAAATAAGTAGTTCAATAATGTAAGATAACTACGGAAGTTTAAGCGGTAAAGGAAACAAGTGTGAACACATGGTGAAACAACAAGTAATCAACAAATACAAATTCAAGTAAGACAACGAGAAAACCAACAAGAATTGTACAACCAACAAGCCTCTTTCAGCATGGATGTACCACAAAAATCACAACTGAGGTACTGCCTCATATTCACATTTCATAATTTCAATTAAAATCTTTCCTTATATTACTATTTGAGCCTTGCATTTATTTATTAAAATTATTTTTTCCCAAAATATCTACATGCGTTTTAGCCCCCTTATCTCACCGCGTGGCCCAAGTAATCCCCTTACTAGCAACACGCGTATCAAGTCCATCTTAGCTCACCGCATGCGTATCAACCCCTATCCTTATACCACCGCATGCGTATCAATATCTGTGATGACCTAAAATGTAATCTTTAAATTTAATAATTAATTTTATATTCTAAGATCTCGAAAAGCACTATTTATTATTTCTCGACTTGCGTACGCATACCGTAAAATTTTTCGGAAAGTTTTTATGTGAAAAATGGATTAAAATATAAATTTGAACTTTAAACCTCAACTAAGTTAACTTTGGTCAACATTTTGAGCAAACAGACTCGGATCAGTGTTTTGATAGTTTCAGTAGGTCCGTATCATGATTTGGGACTTGGGCATATGCCCGAAATTAAATTCCGAGTTCCCTAGTTCGAGATACGGAATTTTGATAAAATAAAATTAAAAGTTTAAGTTCAAATAGTGATCGGATATCGAATTATGTGTAAACGACCCCAGAATAGAGTTTTGATGATTCCAACAGCTCCGTATGATAATTTTGGACTTAGGAGCGTGATCGGAATTTTATTTGGAAGTCCGTAGTGAAATTAGGCTTGAAATGGCTAAAATAGGAATTTAAAATTTGGAAGTTTGACCGGGGAGTTGACTTTTTGATATCGAGGTCGAAATCCAGTTTTGAAAATTTTTAAAGCTCCATTATGTCATTTATGACTTGGGTAAAACATTTGAGGTCAATCGGACTTGATTTGATATGTTTCGACATCGAATGTGAAAATTGGAAATTATAAGTTTCATTAAGCTTGAATTGGAGCATGATTCGTGATTTTAGCGTTGTTTGATATGATTTGAGGTTTCAAATAAGTTCGTATGATATTTTAGGACTTGTTGGTGTATTGGGTTGAGGTCCCGAGGGCCTCGGGTGAGTTTCAGATGGTTAACGGATCAAAAGTGAGACTTAGCTGTTGCAAAAGCTGCTGCAATTTGTCTGCTGGAAATGCTGTTAAAATCGGGATGCCTGTCAAAATCGAGCTCCCTAACAAATCGAGCTCTCTGACAAAATTGAGCTCCCTGACAAATCGAGCTCCCTGACAAAATCGAGCTCCTTGACAAATCGAGTCCCCTGACAAATCGAGCTCCCTGACAAATCGAGCTCCCTGACAAATTGGACTCCCTGACAAATCGGACTCCCTGACAAATCGAGCTCCCTGACAAACCTGTAAGTTATAAAAACAGGGAACTTCGTCCCATTTGCCTTTTTGACGAATTGGAGCTTGAGGAGAGGCGATTTTGATATATTTTCAAGAAAAACTATTTGGGTAAGTGATTCTAATTCGGATTTGGTCAATATACACGAATACATCATTATTTTCACCTTTTAATTAGTGTTTTGAGATAGAAATTTGGAAAACTTTTAGAAATCTCAAAGAAAAGAATTTTTGAGGTTTCGGTGTCGATCCGGAGTCGGATTTGAGTGAAACTGGTATGGTTGGACTCGTAATTGAATGGGTTATCGGATTTTATAAGTTTTTCGGATTCCGGGATGTGGGTCCCACGAGCAATGTTTGAGCTAATTTGGAATTTTATTGAAAAGTGTAATATTTTCTTATGAAATTGATTCCTATAAATTTTGTTGACTGTATCGAATTAATTATGACTAGATACGAGTCGATCGGAGTCGGAAAATCGAGGAAAAAGCATAATACTTGGTTAAATTGGAGCAATTCGAGGTTAGTGACTTATCTAACCTTGTGTGGGGAAAATGTTCCCTAGGATTGATATTGATGTGATTATTGAAATGTGTTAAAAGTCGTGTGCACGAGGTGTCGAGTGTATACACGGGCTAAATATGAAGGATTATATTTTTAAATTGTGTAGATCATTGTTGTGCATTTATTAAAATATTCTATCTTATTATATTCTTCATCGTTGATTAAATGATTATAGTTTAAATTTGTTTGACCTTCTCCTGCTAATTGTTTTACCTGTTAGTTGAAACTTGATTTCTTTTATTTTGTGCATTATTTGAAGGTTGATTTTTTTTAAATTAAATACTATTAATATGAAGTATTTGACATTTTTAATTTTGATATTGAAGCAACGTATTAAAGATTTTGATATATTATTTTCCAGAATTATTTATTCCTGAATATTTTTGTAAGATTTTCGTACTCATTGTGATGGAGCCGTGAGATCTTTATTGTGGAAAACTATTATTGATGCTTTATTTTGGCATGAGCCGTGCGCTCTTTATTGTGGAAAAAATATTGTTGTTGAATTATTTTGGCAAGTTCAATTATTTGAGCACTTGAGGTGCCAATTGTGATATATTGTGATATTGATATGCATGCGGTGGTATAAGGTCTGACTATTGAAACACATGTGGTGAGATAAGGGTGTCTTGATATGCGTGGCTAGTAGGGAAAACTACTAGATGTCATGCGGTGTGATAAGAATGGCTAAAACGCGGATGCTATTTCGGGTAAAATATTTTCTTTAAAATAAATTGTTAAGGCTCCCGCGGTGAGATAAAGAAATGAGATATTGTGAGTTTATTTATGATTTGGGACTACGAGGCGGTACCTCGGGAGTGCCCTTGTTAATATTGATTGATGGCCGCAGTCACCTTTGATTATTTGTTGTGACTTTTCTTGAAGTTGAAAGGAAATTTTGTTTTGTTTCCACGAGATGTTATTTGCCATTATTTTGTGTAATTAAACGGTAACATGCTACTTGACTCATTTTCATTGTCATTTTATTTTATTATATTGTTAAACATTTTACCATGCCAATTATTATTTTCCAGTAGGGCCTGACCTGACTTCGTCACTACTTTACCGAGGTTAGACTTGGCACTTACTGGGTACCGCTGTGGTGTACTCATACTACACTTCTGCACATCTTTTTGTGCAGATCCAGGTACATCTTACCAGCCTAGATGTCAGTGCGTTACCTGTGCACGGAGACTTCGAGGTATATCTGCCAGCGTCCGCAGACTCCGGAGTCCCCTTCTATCATTTTTATGTTGCTTCCTTATTTTACTTTAGACCTTGATGTATAGAGACATTGAGAATAAATTCTTAGAAGTTTGGGACTTATTTCTACCAGATTTTGGGAGTTGAAATTATTTGAAATGTAGTTTATTTATTTCAGTTATTTATTATTATTCCGCATTGATAGGCTTACCTAGTCTTAGAGACTAGGTGCCATCACGACATCCTACAGAGGGAATTTGGAATCGTGACAAGTTGGAATCAGAGCTCTAGGTTCATAGGTGTTATGAGTCACAAGCAGGTTTAGTAGAGTCTTGCAGATCGGTACGGAGACGTCTGTACTTATATTCGAGAGACTATGGAACTCTTAGGAAATATTCACTTCTTTGATTCCTTATCGTGCGACATTGATTTAGCTTGAAACATATATCTTATATTCCTTTGTATCCACTCGTGTATGACATTGCACACTCAGTATCAGTTGTGCGTCGACGGTTCATGATGCTGCAGATAGATTAGAAAGGAGCCAAATATGCTCAAACATTGTCTCAACGTGTGGTTCTAACTGAAGATGCGGGCGTATTGAGAGATCACCTAGTGAATCAAGTGGGGGGTGCAACGGACGTTGGCGTCTGGTTGATTTATACGAGTTGTGAAGGTTATTATTATGGATCATCGGACGTCGTGACCTATTACTTCGCGCTGAGTGGGGGGAGTCCACTATCAATGGGTGGATTGCGGGGTTATGCGTTAGTTTTGGCCTGAAATGTATATATGTGGTACTGAAAGGTTCCCTAAAATTTTCACATGTTTAAGGCTTGAGATTTTATAGAGGATAAGGTCGGGACATACGGTATGTCCACCTCCTTAATAATCATATACTTCAGTACCAAAGGAGTTATAGAAATAACTCTAAATTTACAGAAGGTCTACTCAGCGTGGACGACACGATTACGGGTTTTGGGGTGCTTCAGAGGAAGTACAGTTGTTGACGAGATTCTGGACTATGTGGTTCGTGCCAAGATTTATCTGTATGAAGCTCTACGTTTGTGATCGTTGTGTATAAATAGGGGTAAGTGTTATCCCAAAGAAGAATCGAAGAGTATGTTAAGAAATGGGTCAGCTCAAAAGTGTTGAGTCAGCATAACAAAAGAAGAAATTTGCCTTGGGAGAGATAATTCTCCACCGGTGTTCGTGGAAAGCCTATGGAGAGGGCAGACCAGCCAACGCAACACCGCCCACTTGGCTCAGTTCTCATAAACGCTTTTGAAAGAGTTTGTTTCTCGGACTCTCCTTAATGTGTGGCGCATAGGGTATGAACGGTTGCGTCAGGTCACCATTGACGGTGTCAGAATATGCCATTAAGTTCAATAAGTTAGCCCGTCATACTCCTACTTTTCTTCCTACAGCCAGAGGGCGAGTTCACAGACTTATTAAAGGACTCAATTATGATCGTAAAATTTTGTACGACTCGGGAGCTACAAGCTGATACTTCATTTCTGCTAGTTGTACAAATTTCCAAGATATTAGAACGTGTTCGGGGTGAGAAAACAAAAACTAAGGAGACCAAGACATCTCGAGGTTCTGGGAGATTCAGTGGATTCTACTCTGCAAGTATAAATCATTATGGCGGGGGCTCGGGCAGTCGGCCAGCCTAGTCCACACATTGAATTACTCGTGGTGCTCCAATAAATTCTTTTAATGCACCACCGATATGAGTTTTCTACAATGGTTATTTCAGTTATGTGGCAAATACTCCATATGAGTAGCCAAACTCGCAAAGGGGTTATTATGAATATGGTAATACCAGGCACATCATGAGAAAATTATCCCAAACTTGGGAGAGACATATTTCATCAAAGCGCTCAGGCTACGTGCCCCATTGCAATTACTACACCACCCACACGACTAGTTAGGGGTGGAGGACAGGCGGGTAGAAGACGTCCTAGAGGTGGAGACCCAGCCGTTGATATACTTTTATGGTATGGCGGAGGTCGCTACATCAGTTGGTGTCGTTACAGATATGACCTTAATATAATATAAAGGAATAGTTTCCTTAACTTGATTCGGTTCTCAGTATCGAAACGAGTCCTCCTATGATTCTCCACTTATGAGTGAGCTTCGTAATTCTATAATCTACTTATGTGTTTACTCCTGTTGGGAGATTCTATGGAGATAACTACGCCTATCATTCCATGTTGGTCACTAATAAGAGTTGTGAGGATAAAAGTGGATTTGTGTTACTCATTTCGGTAAGTTTTGATGTAAATTCTTAATAATTAATTGCAAATTGTGAATTATATGCCCTACCGGTGTAGGGTTCATTATGTGTTTTGATTTTTTTTAACGGAAATTATTTAGAAGGAGCAAATGGAAAGTTTTGATTAGCACGATATGCATATTACTTGTGATTCAAAACTAAGGACGAGATCCTCGCATTTTAAAATAAACTGATATGTTTAAACCGGGCTACGAGCTGCGGTGGAAGTTATATAAGGACGAGATCCTTGTGAGGAAAAATCTTGTGTTTAAGTTCTCCCTTGTGAGATCCAATTTGTACTATAGTACTAATAGGGCGTCATGCCTGTTAGGCCTATTTGAAACATCTTATATGAAATTCTCTGTGCATACTTGCCAAATTTGTGTTGTAATTATTGAGTTTTAACCTACGAGATAGGTTCTCGCCCAGGTGATGTTAAATGTGACTCATTAATTTGGGTAAATAATTATGAGGCTTTCATGCCTCGTGTCTCGTTATCAGTATTGTGAAGGTTTGAAATGAGATTTTTGTTAACATGAAGTTAATTGGCGATCCTGTAATTGATTATGAACAAATATTAAGACCAAATTGACCCAGAAGGGTGCTCCGTTCAGGTGGACCGAGGAATGTGAGGAAAGCTTCCAAAAGCTCAAGGCAGTTTTGACTACAGCCCCAGTATTGGTATTACCTACAGGTTCAGGGGCTTATAATGTGTATTGTGATGCATCGTGTATTGGTCTCATCGTAGTGTTGATGCAAGACGGTAGAATGATTGCCTACATGTCTAGACAGTTAAAGGTGCATGAGAAGAATTATCATGTGCATGACCTTGAGTTAGCAGCTATTGTTCATGCCTTGAAGATTTGGCAGCATTATTTGTACGGTATCCATTGCGAGGTCTACACCGATCACCGAAGTCTACAACATCTGTTTAAACAGAATGATCATAATTTGCGACAGCGGAGGTGGTTGGAGTTGCTTAAGGATTATGATATCACCATTCTCTATCATCCTGGGAAAGCCAATATAGTGGCCAATGCCTTGAGTCGTAAGGCATAGAGTTTGGGCAGCTTAGCATATTTACCGGTAGCAGAGAGGCCTTTAGCCTTAGATGTTCAAGCCTTGGCCAACCAATTTATTAGACTGGATGTTTCTGAGCCGAGCCGAGTTTTGGCTTGTGTGGTTTCTCGGTATTCGCTTTATGATCGTATCTGAGAGCGTCAGTATGATGACCCCTATCTGCTTGTCCTTAAGGATACAGTTCAGCACGGTGATGTCAAGGAAGTCGCAATTGGAGATGAAGGTGTATTACGGAGGAGGCTATGTGTGCCTAATGTAGATGGTTTGCATGAATTGATTCTCGAGGAGGCTCACAGTTCGAGGCACTCCATTCATCTGGGTGCTGCAAAGATGTATCAGGACTTGAGACAACACTATTGGTGGAGGCAGATGAAGAAAGACATAGTGGAGTATGTAGCTCGTTGTCTAAATTGTTAACAGGTGAAGTATGAGCATCAACGACCGGGTGGATTGCTTCAGAAGTTAGAAATTCCAGAATGGATATGGGGGCGGATCACTATGGATTTCGTTGTTGAGCTCCCATAGACTCAGAGGAAGTTCGATGCAGTTTGGGTGATTGTGGATAGATTGACCAAGTCAGCTCATTTCATTCCTATGATGACTACCTACTCTTCCGAGCAGTTGGCTTAAATCTATATTCGCGAGATTGTCAGACTTCACGGCGTACCGGTATCTATCATCTCTGACCGGGGTACGCAGTTTACATCACGGTTCTATAGGGCAGTACATCGTGAGTTGGGTACTCGGGTAGAGTTGAGTACAATATTTCACCCTCAGACGTACGGGCAGTCTGAACGCACTATTCAGATACTGGAGGATATACTTCGTGCGTGTGTGATAGATTTTTGGGGTCCTTGGGATCAGTTCTTACCACTTGCGGAGTTTTCTTACAACAACAGTTACCAGTGAAGCATTCATATGGCTCCGTATGAGGCCTTGTATGGTAGGTGGTTCAGGTCTCCAATGGGTTGGTTTGAACCGGACGAGGCTAGACTATTGGGTACAGACTTAGTTCAGGATGCCTTGGAAAAGGTTAAGTTGATTCAGGATCGATTTCGTACAGCACAATCTAGACAGAAAAGTTATATGGATCGGAAGGTTCATGATGTTGCATTCATTGTTGGTGAGCAGGTATTGCTCCAGGTTTTGCCTATGAAGGGTGTGATGAGGTTCGGGAAGAAGGGCAAGTTGAGCCCTAGGTATATTAGGCCTTTTGAGATTCTTGAGAGAGTTGGAGAGGTGGCTTATAAACTTGCACTACCACCTAGTCTCTCTGCGATTCATCCGGTATTCCATGTTTCCATGCTTCTGAAATATCACGGCGATCCGTCTCATGTGTTAGACTTTAGTTCAGTTCAGTTGGATAAGGATCTATCTTATGGTGAGGAATCAGTGGCTATTTTAGATAGGCAGGTTCGAAAGCTGAGGTCAAAGAACATTGCTTCCGTGAAGGTTTAGTGGAGGGGTCATCCGGTCGAGGAGGCAATTTGGGAAACCGAGCATGATATATGCAGCTGTCCACACTTATTCACCAGCTTAGGTACTTTTTCTAACTCCGTTCGAGGACGAACATTTATTTTAGAGGTGGAGAATGTGATGACCCAAAATGCCATGTTTAAATTTAATAATTAATTTTGGGTTCTAAGACCTCGAAAATCACTATTTATTATTCTTCGACTTGCGTGCGCAGACCGTAAAATTTTCCGGGAAGTTTTTATGTGAAAAATAAATTAAAATATGAATTTGAACTTTAAACCTCAACTGAGTTAACTTTGGTCAACATTTTGAGCAAACGGACTCTGATCAGTGTTTTGATAGTTCCGGTAGGTCCGTATCGTGATTTAAAACTTAGGCATATACCCGGAATTAAATTTCGAGTTCCCTAGTTCTAGATACAGAATTCTGATAAAAACAAATTAAAAGTTTAAGTTCAAATAGTGACCAGATGTCGAATTATGTACAAACGACCCCGGAATAGAATTTTGATGATTCCAATAGCTCCGTATAGTGATTTTGGACTTAGGAGCGTGATCAGAATTTTATTTGGAAGTCCGTAGTGAAATTAGGCTTGAAATGGCTAAAATAGGAATTTAAAGTTTGGAAGTTTGACCGGGGAGTTGGCTTTTTGATATCGGGGTAGGAAACCAGTTCTGAAATTTTCACAGCTTCTTATGTCATTTATGACTTGGCTGCAAAATTTGAGGTCAATCAGACTTGATTTGATAGGTTTCGACATCGAATGTAGAAGTTGAAAATTCTAAGTTATATTAAGCTTGAATTGGAGCATGATTCGTGATTTTAGCGTTGTTTGATGTGATTTGAGGTTTTAAATAAGTTCGTATGATGTTTTAGGACTTGTTGGTGTATTGGGTTGAGGTCCCGAGTGCCTCAGGTGAGTTTCATATGGTTAATGGATCAAAAGTGGGACTTAGTTGCTGCAATGTTTCTGCTGGAAATGCTGGCAAAATCGGGTTGCCTGTCAAAATCGAGCTCCCTGACAAATCGAGCTCCCCGACAAAATCGAGCTCCCTGAAAAATCGAGCCCCCTGATAAATCGAGCTCCCTAATAAATCGGACTCCCTGACAAATCGAGATCCCTGACAAATCGAGCTCCGTGACATATCTATAAGTTATAAAAACAGGGGACTTCGTCCCATTTGCCTTTTTGACGAATTGAAGCTTGAGGAGAGGCGATTTTGATATATTTTCAAGGAAAAATATTTAGGTAAGTGATTCTAACTCAGATTTGGTCAATATACACGAATACATCATTGTTTTCACCATTTAATTAGTGTTTTGAGATAGTAATTTGGAAATTTTTTAGAAATCTCATAGAAACGAATTTGTGAAATTTCGGTGTCGATCCGGAGTCGGATTTGAGTGAAACTGGTATGGTTGGACTCGTAATTGAATATGTTATCGGATTTTATAAGTTTTGCCGGATTCCGAGACAAGGGCACCACGAGCAATGTTTGAGCGAATTTCGAATTTTATTGAAAAATATAATATTTTCTTATGAAATTGATTCCTATAAATTTTGTTGACTGTATCGAATTAATTATGACTAGATACGAGTCGATCAGAGTCGAAAAATCGAGAAAAAAATATAATACTTGGTTAAATTGGAGCAAGTCTAGGTAAGTCGATAGGATTGGTATTGATGTGATTATTGGAATGTGTTGAAAGTCGTGTGCACGAGGTGACAAGTGTGTACACGGGATAAATGTGAATAATTATATTTTTAAATTGTATAGATCATTGTTGCGCATTTATTATAATGTTCTATGTTATTATATTCTTCATCGTTGATTAAATGATTATATTTTAAATTTGTTTAACATTCTCCTGCTAATTGTTTTACTTGTTAGTTAAAACTTGATTTCTTTTATTTTGTGCATTATTTGAAGGTTAATTTTCTTTAAATTATATACTATTAATATGAAGTATTTGACATTTTTAAATTTGATATTGAAGCAACGTATTAAAGATTTTGAAATATTATTTTCCAGAATTATTTATTCCTGAATATTTTTGTAAGATTTTCGTACTCATTGTGATGGAGCCATGCGCTCTTTATTGTGGAAAACTATTATTGATGCTTTATTTTGGCATGAGCCGTGAGCTCTTTATTGTGGAAAAATATTGTTGTTGAATTATTTTGGCAAGTTAAATTATTTGAGCACTTGAGGTGCAAATTGTGATATTGATACGCATGCGGTGGTATAAGGTCTGGGTATTGAAACGCATGCGGTGAGATAAGGGTGGCTTGATACGCGTGGCTAGTTGGGGAAACTACTAGAAGTCATGCGGTGTGATAAGGATGGCTAAAACGCGGGATGCTATTTAGGGCAAAATATTTTTTTTAAAATAAATTGTGAAGGCTCCTGCGGTGAGATAATGAAATGAGATATTGTGAGTTTATTTATGATTTGGGACTACAAGGCGGTGTCTCGGGAGTGCCCTTGTTGATATTGATTGATGGCTGCAGTCGCCTTTGATTATTTGTTGTGACTTTTCTTGAAGTTGAAAGGAAATTTTGTTTTGTTTCCACGAGATGTTATTTGTCATTATTTTGTGTAATTAAACGGTAACATGCTATTTGACTCATTTTAATGTCATTTTATTTTATTATATTATTAAATATTTTACCATGCCAATTATTATTTTCTAGTAGGGCCTGACCTGACCTCGTCACTACTCTACCGAGGTTAGACTTGGCACTTACTGAGTACCGCTGTGGTGTACTCATACTACACTTCTGCACATCTTTTTGTGTAGATCCAGGTACATCTTACCAGCTTAGACGTCAGTGAGTTACCTGCGCACGGAGACTTCGAGGTATATCTGCCACCGTCCGCAGACTCTGGAGTCCCCTTCTATCATTTTTATGTTGCTTCCTTAGTTTACTTTAGACCTTGATGTATAGAGGCATTGAGAATAAATTATTAGAAGCCTATGACTTATTTCTACCGGATTTTGGGAGTTAAAATTATTTGAATTGTAGTTTATTTATTATTATTCTGCATTGATAGGCTTACCTAGTCTTAGATACTAGGTGCTATCATGACAACCTACGGAGGGAATTTGGGGTCGTGACAATATCACAACACAATAACAACTCTCACCACAAGTGCCCATATGCCACAACTTATCAAAATCAACAATACCAATATTTCCACAACAAATAGCCCATGGATCAACCATAATATGTACAAAAATCTCAATCACAACAAAATAAAGGAGGAATGCTCAACAAGAAAAGATATCTCAACAATTAACAATTTTAACCTCAATGTGATAATGACTTCCACAACTTTAACATCAATAACCCAACAAGAAAATATTCCACGAAATAACAACTTCAAGTACAAGTAATTTAATAACAAAGGATTAACAAGACAATAAGAGTGGTAGTAATTTCAACCAAAGCATATGAGAGCTATTACAACAACAAAGGATAGAACAAATACTAACAACGTCAATTAGAGCATGTGAGAGAAAATTTAAGTATGAAAAATATAAAAAGTTATAACAAATTCACGTAGATGCATGGAAGAAGTCTAAAACCCTAAACTGGTCAAAATACCATATATATATATAGCCTGTGTACACACTCGTCACCTTATGTACACGTCTTTCACATAGTATAATTAACACAAACAACCCAAATCCTATGGGGTGGTTTCCCCCCACATAAAGTTAAGCAAGATACTTACCTCAACTAGGCCAAATCAATCCTCGAAAATAACCTTTTCCCTAAAATTCATCTCCACACGGCTCAAATCTAACAAAAATGACTTATATCATCAAACAATGCAAGCAAAATCAACTACAATAGATAAAACTTTAATCTTTACACAATTTTCAAAACGTCAACAAACGTCAACCCTAGGCCCGTCCGGTCAAAACTCAAGTCCAAGGGTAGATTCCAACCACCCATAACCCCACGAGTCCATATATGTGTTTTGTTTTCAAATCCGAGTCCAAATCGACTCTCAAAACTGAAATCTTTATTTGTTTCAAAACTTTGACACAACTCCCCAATTTTCCTCTTTGATTCTCATAAATTTGATGTTAAATCTAAGATATAATCATTAAATATAGTTGAAACTTTATTAGAATCGCTTACCCAATATTTGTAGATGAAAATCCTCTCACCAAATCGCCTCCTACCGAGTCTAGGGTTCTAAAATATGAGAAATGAAACTAAAATCTCGACTTTTCTAACTTTTGTTCACTTCAAGATGTTGTAATTGTGACACTGGGTTCGCAATTGCGAAGAAAATCTCACAAATGTAGCAACTGCCCAGACTAAGGGAGCTCCGTAAATGCGACAATGGGTTCGTAAATGCGAACCCTATTCCATCGCTAATGCGACATGATCATCGCAAATGTGATCTTACCCTGCCCAGGTACTACTTTGCAAATACGAAGGGGAAAGTCACATTTGCAATATCTGACCTCCCCAGCCCACTTCGCAATTGCGAGGCTGGTGCTCGCAATTGTGACATCCGAGCACCATCATACCGGAAATCCTATTTCAATTCAAAATCATTCTAAAACATGTCTGAAACTCATCCGAGCCCTCGGGGCTCCAAACCAAACATCCACACAAGTCTAAGAATATCATGCAAACTTTCTCACGTAATCAAAATACAAAAATAATACCTAAAACTACGAATCGCACATCAAAACGCATGAATTTCAAAGAAAAGTTCAAAAACCTCTAGAATTGCAACCAAGCGTCCGAATCTTATCAAATCAACTCCAAAAGACGCCAAATTTTGCAGACACGTTCTAAATAGCATAACATACCTATTTCAAGTCCCAAAACCAAATTCAGAACCCGATATCTCAAAAGTCAACCTACTGTCACACTTGAAAAATATTCTAAATCTCAAATTGCCAACTTTCGGCAAAACAATACAAATCAACCTATGGACCTACGAATTTGATTTCGGGCATATGCCCTAATACAAAATCACAATACAACCCTTCCGGAGACATAAAAATACCATTCTGGGGTCATTTTTACAAAAATTAAGCTTTGGTCAATATTTTCAACTTAAGCCTTCAAGCCAAGACATAAAGGGTTCAAATCAACCCCAAACCTTTTCGGAACGAAACTAACCATCCCCACAAGTCATAAAACTACAAATTCACATGTGTGAAGCATCAAAAGGGAAAACGAGGCACAAATACACAAAAATGACCGGTCGAATCGTTACAAAAAGTACTCAGTATTTTAAAAGAAACTTATAAGCCCATTATTGTTAAGAAAAGTAATGGGGACCCCCAAAATTTGGGGTCTAAATATCCGCTTTAGTTGCTTTAACATAGAACCGCTATTGGACAAGCCAAATGTAATGACCCGACTGGTCGTTTTGAGCAATTACATCCGGTTCGGCAGTTTGAGGTAATGAGTAGCTTCACCTAGTGTATTATGATTCTAGTGGTTGCGATTCTAGAGGTTCTCTAAGTTCATGGGAATTTCCATGTGTTTTGGCATTCGATTCGTGATTCTAGAGGTTATTTTGATGTTGTGATCATGCGAACGAGTTCATGTTATATTTTTGGACTGGTGTGGGTGTTTGGTTTGGAGACTCGGGGGCTCACGTGAGTTTCAAATTGGTTTTGAAATGCTTTTATATAATGTTTGAGTGTTGGTACTGGTTCCATCGCATTTGCGATGTTGTTGTCGCAAATGCGACTATCGCATTTGTGAAGTAGCCCTCGCATTTACGAAACTGGGCTTCTGGGGAAGAGTTCGCATTTGCGAAGACATTCCTCGCATTTGCGAGTGTGGGTTGTTCGCTTTTGCGAAGATTTCTTCCACTTTTGCGATGACAGCTGTCTTCACATTTGTGATATTTTTGTTGCAAATGCGACTTTAGCAGAACTCCTCCTGAGTCGCTTTTGCGATGCCTTGTCCGCTTTTGCGGGGTTCGCATTTGCGAACCCCATATCGCAAATGCGACATCTGCAGCCTGCATATAGCTGAGTAATTCCAAGACTTAGCTTTATTTGGATATATTTTGAACCCTAGCCTCCATGGGAGGCAATTTTGTGGAAGGATTTTCCTACCAAACTATCAGATAAGTAATTTTAATCAACTGTCAGTTATATTTCATGATTATACATTAGATTTAATATCAAATTCATGAGAATCTAAGGAAAAAATTAGGAGATTTTGTCAAAGTTTTGAAAAAAATGAAAAATTGGAATTTGAGAATCGAATTCGACTCGGATTTGGAAACAAAACACGTTATAGACTCGTGGGGCTACGGGTAGTCAAGACCTACCCTTGGACCCGAGTTTTGACCGACCAAGCCCAGGGTTGACTTTTGTTGACTCTTCAGAAATTGTATAAAGATCATAGCTTTGTTAATTGGAATTATTTTCTCTTGCATTGTTTGATGTATTTAAGTTGTCTTTGGCTAGATTGAGTCGAGCGGAGGTGAATTTGTAAAGGAAAAGTTAATCTGAGTATTGATTTGGCCGAATTGAGATAAGTGTCTTGCCTAACTTTGTTGACGAAATACAATACTCTGAAGGACACTCACTTATGTCCCTGCACACAATGTGGAGCAAGTGTAGTATGAGTATGTAAATCAACGCATACCCATTAAGTATCCCGCCTAACCTCGAAGAAGTAGTGACGAGAGGTCGACTCCGACACTTACTGTGGACATCAATAATATAATTGGTCGTGGATTTATTAAAAACGGCAGTAAACTCAAGAAAATCATGAATCAAGTAAACAATTCCTTTGATAATAAGAGGTTTCCAAATTCACATTTCATAATTTATTAATTTATCTCAGACCAGGGAGGCAATATCATTATTTATAAATTTCAAGGCAAGCAATACAAGCATGCGCAAATCATGCCGAGGTCGTACGGCCCAATCCAACAAATATTTAAACTGTGCACTGCCACAGGGTCGAATGGCCCGAACCATAGATGCATCTAGTTAATCTGTCGAGGCGTTCGGCCCGTTCCACAAAGATAAACACATTCAAACAGTTAATCGAGAATTCATCACGGGGGAATTATCCAAGGAAATGGAAATTTCTTTTTTAACAGTCAAGAAATGATGTTTAGCTTTTTAGAAAAATTTATTTACCAAGTTCGATATGCTTTAAGCATTTTAAATTGACAATAAGGTTGCAAATATTACAAGTAGAGCATGCTTTTGGGTCCTAGACTACCCATACTTAAGCATAATAGTAGTTATGCACGGACTCTCGTCACCTAGTACGTACGTAGCCCCCACAAATAGGAAAACATATTGATTTATTTCACCTATGGAGTAAATTCCCTCTTACAAGGTTAGAAAGGAGACTTACTGTGCTCCGAAGTTCCATAACTGGCTCCAACGCCACTCTAGCACCTCGAACCGATGCCCAACGCTCCAAACTAGCCAGACAATGTGAAAACCAATAAAATATACTCTAATACTCATAACAATTCAATTTACAACAATTCCCAACTCCGCTCGAAAAGTCGATAAAATCACCCTCGGGCTCACATGCCCGGATTCTGAAAATGTTCGAAGATAATCATTACCCATAACCTTATGAACTCAAATATATTATTTATTCCCAATTTCATGCCCAAATTCATGGTCAAAATTCAAGAATACCAATTTCTAGTGTTTTCTTCAAAATCCCAAATTTTTACAAATTTTCATGTCTAAATCCATATATAATCCAAGTATTAAACTTGCAATAGGTGGGAATCACTTACCTTGGCATTGATGATGAAGAATGAGCTCCAAACTCGCTCCAAGATCGGCTCTCATGGAGAAAATTGGGTGAAAATGAGCCAAGCCCTCATTTTTAAAGAACACACTGCCCAGCCCCGACCTTCGCACCTGCGGTCAAGTAGCCGCATCTGTGGATTCGCAGGTGCGAGACACCTTCCGCTTTTGCGCCTTCTTCCGCTCCTGCGAGGCATTTTCCGCTTATGCGCTTGCGCAGATGAGGCCAAAAGCTCTGCACTTGCGGTCCTTCACCTGACCGGCCTTCTCCACATCTGCGACTGCAAATGTTGCTTTTGCGCCCTCCGCACCTGCGGCCAAAACCTCGCAGGTAAGGGTACACCAGATATCAGCTGCCTCAACTCTTCTTCAAATTCCAATTTCGATTCGTTAACAACCCGGAATCCACCTGGGGCCCCCGGGACCCCATCCAATCACACCAACCATTTTCAAAACACATTATGAACTTAGTCGAGCCTTCAAATCACATCAAACAATGTCGAAATCACGAATCGCAACTCAACTCAAGATTTATGAACTCTAGAACTTCAAACCTCTACATTCGATGTCGAAACCTATAAAATCAAGTTCGATTGACCTCAAATTTAGCACACAAGTTACATTCGACATTACGGACCTACTCCAACTTTCAGAATTAGAATCCGACCCCGATATCAAAAAGTTCACTCCTGGTCAAACTTCTCAAAAACCTTCAAATTTCTAACTTTTTGCCAAATGACCCCAAAAATGACTTACGGACCTCCAAATACACATCTGGACGCGCTCCCAATACCAGAATCACCATACGGAGTTATTCCCATACTCGGAATCTCAAACGGACAATGATAACATAAAATTCACCTCCACCCCAAATTCATGAAATTCTTCCAAAGTGCTAACTTTCACAATAGGTGCCGAAACGCACCCGGGGCATCCAAAACCCGATCCGAACATATGCTCAAGTTCGAATGCATCATACGAACCTGCTAAAACCTTCAAATCCCCGTTTACTCTAAAATCCAATCTTACTCAATTTTTCCAACTTAAAGTTTTCGAAATGAGAATTTTCTTTCCAATTCAACTCCAAACTTCCCGAAATTTAATACAGACCATGCGTACAAGTCATAATACCTGAAGTGAAGCTGCTAATAGTCTCAAATTGCCGAACGATGCACTAGAGCTCAAAATGACCGGTCGGGTCGTTACATGAGCGATGCATTTTAGATTGAGTTTCTTCCGGGTTGGCAGTGTAGGTGATTTCGTTGAGTTAGAGGCGATCAGTTATGATGACCCGATCATGCGTTAATGAGTTCCGAAGAATTTACCATGGTTATGGCCACGACCGGATTTGATGTTTGGTACAGTTATAGAAGCTCTATTGCGTATGGTTATATTCTCCTAGATTGAGTTAAATGCAAGGTTCGCGGTTGATGAGATGCAATTTGCTTGTGGTTCAGAGTTCATTATGTGATTTTTGTATATTCCCAAGTTAGCATGTTAGTGAAAGTGTGTTGGTGGGGTTGAAAGTTGCGAGTTCAAGATTGCGGTTAAGTTTTGAAGGGAATGATATGAGTTATTGATATCACGAATGATTCCAGATGTTTAAGAGGATGTGGGCACTATTTGATATTATCGGAGGTGAGAGTGAACGTTAGCAAGTGCATTGTGTTTTGACTTGTGGGTATTTTCTGTAAAATGATGGAATGTGAGTGACGTATCAGCCGTTTGAGTAGTGATGTTGAGATCGGATATGAAGATTCTGGTATTCGTGAAGTTCAGAGACTGGATGTTCTTGTTGGCAAACTATTCCTTGATTGCAAATTGTGAAGAAATGTTAGGGATTGGATGACTGATGGTACATGTTATGGAAATGTTGCTATGGATTTTGGAAGGTTAATTACCTATTTTGGGAATGATCGGAATTTGGTTTGGGGATTATTTGTGAGCCTATGGAGAATGTGTATTCTGTATCAGATCGGATTGCCTTCTCTTGCACAGTTGTTTCCATAGGTATATCATCGGGCGGAATGGATGTTATTTGCATCTTGGTCTATGCTATGTGTTTCTCTCTTATGCTATGACACGTTATGAGGTTACATGATTTTTTGCCCGCATATTGTTATTCTGTTTAGGCCTTGTGGCATTATGGGTGAGATGGCCCTCGTGATGTTGACTGCTTATTGCACCATAGTTGTGCTTGTCGTTCTCAGTATTTTTTGTGACTAATCATCTTCCCACAGTTATATTCGTGCACTCTATCGTGCTTGATGTTGACACACATGTAATCAGTGAGCCCGAGGACTTTGGCTCGATGAGTATCCCTATGTGGATTAATATATTTGGGATCGGGTTGCACGCCGCAACGGATGTTATGTGGGATACTCTTTCCTTATGTTTATTTGGTGTTTTGTTTTCCCTCTATGGGACGAGTTAATGAAACTATACTTTTGATGTTATATCTGTTGTACTTGTTAGATAGTCCTCGTACCTTACTTTCCTTCTATTTCTGCTGCATATCTAAATTATTACTCATTTGGTGTACGAAACTGTATTGTGTGGGGATCCATATGGTTTTGGTGAGACTAATAGGTTGGGCTGCTTGTATTGTCTGGGATGAGGTCTCTAGACCTGAGATTTACACTATCGTATTGGGATAAGGAATGCTTGGAAGAATGATACTGTATTTCTGTCAAGGATTTGGACAATGGCACTGGTCGGATGAGTGAGCTTCTTGGCTTATTGATAAGATGAGTGGTTAAGAGATTCTGCGTGGTTCTTTTATCATCGGTAGTGTAGGAAAGTTTTGAACGAGTTTTTAATTGATATGAGGTTTACTACCGATGCCGAATTTGTTTTTAAGCAGCCGTGGTGGTCAGCAGTTACTACTGTGAGTATCTGAGTGATGGGATATATCATGTGATTATATCTTGGGTTATGGTTATGACTTAATATAGCTTGTTTAGACTTATACAGTGTGTAGATGCGAGGTTCGGGACTTGTAAGGAATTTCGGATCTTGGAAATTTGGGTTCTAAGGCTTATGAGCTAAGGTTGGATTAAGGATCTTCAATCATGTTGTATTGTCAGACTTACCAAAGTTTGGGAGATGGGGAAATCACCCTCGGGTGTATGTAAGGTTGTAAGGTAAGCTCATGGGATGATTTTATAGCTTTGGAATGACTCATGGCACGTTCGAGGACGAACGTATGTTTAAGTGGGAGAGGATGTAACGACCCGACTGGTCGTTTTGAGCAACTGCGTCCGGTTCGACAATTTGAGGTCATGAGTAGCTTCACCTAGTGTATTATGACTTGCGTGCATCATCGGCTCAGGGTTTTGAGTGGTTCAAAAATGATTTGAAAGAGTGACTCTTATTTGAGAAGCTCGAAGTTTAAGAAATTAACCAAGATTTGACCTTTCAGTATTTGACCTCGGATCGGAGTTTTGATGGTTTCGGTAGATCCGAATGATGTTTTTAGACTTGAGCGTATGCCCAGATTGGCATTTGGATATTTCTAGAGGGTTTCAGCATCATTTGGCGGAAATTGGTAATTTAAAGGTTTGGAATTTTCCTAGGTTTGACCATGGTTTGACTTTAAGGCTATCAAGTTCGGCTTTTGGTTTCGGAACTTAGAATAGGTCTATTACGCCATATGGAACTTGCCTGCAACATTTGGCGTCATTTGGAATTGATTTGATATGGTTGTGGTTGCGATTCTAGAGGTTCTCTAAGTTCATGGGGATTTCCATGCGTTTTGGCGTTCGATTCGTGATTCTAGAGGTTATTTTGATGTTGTGATCATGCAAGCAAGTTCCTGTTATGTTTTTGGACTGGTGTGGGTTTTAGTTTGGAGCCTCGGGGCCTCGAGTGAGTTTCAGATTGGTTTCAGAATGATTTATGTAATTTTTGAGTGTTGGTACTGGTTCCATCGCATTTGCGAAGTAGCCCTCGCATTTGCAAAACTGGGCTGCTGGGGAAGAGTTCGCATTTGCGAAGACATTCCTCGCATTTGCGAGTGTGGGCTGTTCGCTTTTGCGAAAATATCTGCCGCTTTTGCGATGGCAGTTGTCTTCGCATTTGCGATATTTTGGTCACAAATGCGACTTTAGCAGAACTCCACCTAGTTTGCTTTTGCGATGCCTTGTCCGCTTTTGCGAACTTCATGTCGCAAATGCAACATCTGCAGCCTGCATATAGTTAAGTAATTCCGAGACTTAGCTTCATTTGGATATAGTTTGAACCCTAGCCTCGATGGGAGGCGATTTTATGGAAGGATTTACCTACCAAACTATCAGATAAGTAATTTTAATCAACTTTCAATTATATTTCGTGATTATACATTAGATTTAATATCACATTCATGAGAATCTAAGGGAAAATTTTGGAGATTTTGTCAAAGTTTTGAAAAAAATGAAAAATTAGAATTTGAGAATCGAATTCGACTCGGATTTGGAAACAAAACACGTTATGGACTCGTGGGGCTACGGGTAGTCAAGACCTACCCTTGGACCCGAGTTTTGACCGACCAAGCCCAGGGTTGACTTTTGTTGACTCTTCAAAAATTATATAAAGATCATAGCTTTGTTAATTAAAATTGTTTTCTCTTACATTGTTTGATGTATTTAAGTTGTCTTTGGCTAGATTGAGTCGAGCGGAGGTGAATTTGTAAAGAAAAAGCTAATTTGAGTATTGATTTGGCCGAATTGAGGTAAGTGTCTTGCCTAACTTTGTTGAGAAAACTTTTTCTACTAATTGCCATTGTTTGCTACATGCGCGGGTGATGCATATATGTGGTGACAAGTGTATATGCATGTGACATGGTTAATTATGCTCGAGGGTAGATTATATGATTAATTGTGCCTTGTAGATTTTTGTGACCTTCTCGTTTCATGCCCTACTTGACTTCTAGATTACCAAGAATATGAAATTAAATGTCAGGAACCAAGATTTAGCTCATTATAACTTGATTAAAATTTGATGGCTTTTTGTGAAACCATTGATTTGTTAAATTTGGTCATCATTATGTTTAATTATCAATACATTGCTACGACCGGTATTCTTGAGATATTGGATTCTATACTTGAGTTAAAGATAATATTTTTCGAGACTTTTCGAAATACTTGAATAATAAAGTACTTGAGGTTTGTTGAATTGTTATTGGCTGGAAAGCTGTGATTGATGTTCATTTGGAATATTCGCTTAAACTCTCTCCTTGATGTTATTTATGCTTCCTACCTTGCTTGTCATTGGTATACATATGTTTGATGAGGAAGAGCGTAAAGCACGAAGGGTGATACCGTGCCATTGCATATACATTATCATGTGAGGAAGAGTGTAAAGCAAGAAGGGTGATGCCATGCCATTTTATTTACGTTATCATGTGATGGTGAAAGTAAAATCTCGAAGGGTGATGTCGTGCCGTTTTAATCATATTATCGTGTTCTCATTTACATTAACACGTCAGGATGAGTGTAAACGCATGAAGAATGATGCCGTGTCATTTCATTTATATTGTCATGCTTTTATATTATCAAGGGTTCATGGAACGAAGGATGTTTTTGTGCAGGCGAGGACGAGGGACATGCATTATGTTGTGATATCTTTTCATGGTGTATACGTTCATGCCTTTACCTTGAGCTGTTACTGTTGTAGCTAAGTTTTCTATGTGACTTGTCGTTGTTGTTCTGTTTTTGTTCTCTATCTCAATTGTTGGTGTGCTGCCCATGCCTTCTGTTTGTTTAACTTGCAAATATCATGTTTCCCTTTTTGTTGTTATATCTACATTCATGTTGTTCCTCATTTGTTGCACTTTCGTATAAGCTTTCTATCATGTTAGTTATTCATGCCCTCTAGGTGTTAGCTCATAAAGATCATGCTTTCCCTCTTGTTTGTTATATCTACACCTAGGCCTTCTACCATGCTAGTTAGTGAAATTTATATTCTTCTTTCCTAATTGTTGTCCTTATTTTTATGCCTCCTACCTAGTCTGCTACCGTTGACCATATGTATTGTCTTGTTCGTTATTGTTACCTGTGTAGTTTTTGGCATTTCTTTCATCCAGTTGGTACTGTTATATGTATATTTGGTGAGGATGAGATAAATGCACGAAGGGTGTTGCCATGCCATTGTCTTGATATTTTGAGTACATTTCTCACACTACGAAAGTTATGGAGTTACTATCGTGGTTTATTGGTTATCGCTCTAAGGAAAGGATTGGTCAAGATATTGGGAAATGCTAAATTGTGATCTCTTCTTGTACTCATTTATTGCTTCAGATATTCGTTTTATGTACTCTTATCTGTTATATTGTAGTATCGTTCTATTGCTATTTTATTGTAAATGTTATATCAGTGAGTATTTTTTAACTAAAAAGCCTCGTCACTACTTCACCGAGGTTAGTCAAGATATTACTGAGTACATGGGGTCGGTTGTTCTCATACTACACTTCTGCACCTTGCGTGCAGATATTTAGAGTGGAGTTGCGGTGGATGACGGAGGCTGACTCTGAAGATATTCTTGCCTTCCGGATGTGGCTACCACTTGTCCCTAGGTAGTTCTAGAGTTGAATTATATTTATGTACATTTCAAACAGAAGTTGTATTTATTTCACATCCGTTTTTGTAATAATCCAGTCTTAGTAGCTCATGTCTTGTACTACCAGTCCTTGGGTTATTGTTTGGAATCCAGATAAATCAATTGTTGATCACATTTATTTTTTAAAATTGTGTTAACTGTTAATTGGCTGATCTAACGGGTCGGGTTTGGTGCCATCATGACTTGTGAATTTTGGGTCATGACAACAAACATCCCTTCTCCACAATTTGTTATGACTTTAAGAATAAAATTACCTTATTTATGGAGAGACTTAGTGTCCCCTTTTATTCCAAGCTAGACTACCTCAGTATAGCCAAAATTACAATCTTGATGTAACAATTTAAGATAGCATGATATGAAGATAGTTAATTCATATCAAGAATCACCTCCAAGTCCATCATATTTAATAACAAGATATCTACCATCATGTCATATCTATTAATAGTTACCACACAAAATCGATAAACTCAATCCACAATGATAGAATCTCCCACCGATATAGGTACATAAATAGGAATATCAAGCGGCCACGAGGCATACCCAAATGCGATACAAAATAATATGACATATGAATAAGTAGAACCAAGTCAAATAATATTGTGGCATCTCTGTGACAAACTAAAACTATACCTATGATGACTACATCCGATGTAACTGCCTCTGGCCTATCAGGAAACGTATATCAACGAGCCTGACCTCTACCTGTCGAACTTCCACCTCTAGAACGACCTCGGCTAGGTTAGGCACCACCCCTAGCTGGTCGAGCGGGTATTGCAATAACTAGAGCCAAAATCATAGAATGAGTACCTTATTGGGGTGTTCCACTCTACAACCTAGGGCAGTTCTTCTTAATATTCTCTATATCTCCATACTCATAGCAACTCGTGCATAGACGAGACGGCTAGGACTAAGACTGCCCCTAATAACCTGAATACCCATTGAAAGAACTTTGCCATGCTGGCGTACTGTAAAAACCAAAAACTAGAGGTATGTTGTAAGATGACTGCCCTATAGGAGTATCATGAGAAGTCTAGATTGCTGACGAAATCGGCCTTCTAGGATGGCCTCTCTCATAATAACCCTTGCCTCCAGACGAGGTACCATTAAAATCACCTGATCCATGAGGCATCTATGCCTCACCTTCATGTCTCTCATGAATTTAGATATGCATCATATTCCTAGCTATCTTCATGGCCTGACTAAAAGTAGTCCCCATCTCGGTCTCTCGTGCTATCCCAAACCTAATACCATAATTAAGACCCCCGCTGAAACTATTTACCTTCTTTATTTCGGTGAGAAACAAGAAAGGTTCATGACTATTTACCTTCCTAATGAGTGAAATGAACTTCTCTATAAAGAGATGTAAAAATTAGACCCATATGAGACGTAGTGACCTTGATATTCCCTCCTCATAAGTCTTCTACCACCTCTGGCAGCTCATTTCCGTTGGAAAGTAGTGAAGTCAACTCTATTGGACTCAACAAGGCCCATATTGTGCTAGATCTCATGGCACTTGTGGGCATCAACTATTGGATCACTATTAAAATATGGAGGAGATAATTTCCAAAACATGTTAATCCTCTCCTGCTCCTCAATATTCATAGCGGGTCTAGAAACTAGCTATGCTACATCAATGGGTTATGGTATCACGATAGGCTAGACTCTTGGAATTTGAAACATAGGAGCATGCTGCTACTCTAGAGTATGAGTAGCTGTAGTCTGATATCCCCTTCCATCCCGAGAAGTCGTTGGGGCCATAGGTATCACCCCTGCTTAAGCAACTCTCTCAAAGAAGCCCATAATATAGATCAAAGTCTCCTAAAGCACAAGGTAATAATGAAAGCCTCAAGAACTTGTATTGGATCCTGCTCAATCTCAAGAGCTACGAGTGGATCAACTAAAGCAGCTCTAGCATATCCATGATCCACTGCGGGTGCTCTACCTCGAGTGGGTGCTACTGTGCAAGCCTTGGCTTGAGCTCTAGCCTACCCCTGCCCCTACCCCTACCGCGAGTTGCGGCTGCAACCTCGGGAACTGGCTTCTGTTTGACAAACACAAATGATATGTCCTCGTCATGAGAGAAAAAAAGAGAAAGATTCAAACTTTAAGTTGAAACTAGGAACGTATGATAAGGAAAGAAACAAACAAAGAAAGAAAGAAAGAAAGAAAGAAAGAAAAGCTTCCTAAATGCATTGTCGCCTCTTGGAGATAAGTATAGACGTCTATGTACCGATCAGAAGGACTCAACTGGACATTGATCATGACGCATAGGACATGTGAAACCTAAGCTCTAATATCACTTTGTCACGACTCAAATCTCACTTAAGTCATGATGCACCTAACCCAACCAGCTAGGTGAACCAACATATAACACAATAATAAAAAAGACAATAATAGTAAGTCTAACGATATTGCATAGATAAATAATACTAAATCAAATACAACACAAAAATACTAATACAAATCCTTTAGGATCTAGTTGTACAAGTCATGAGCATCTAAAGATAGAATAACAATACAGTTGTCTGACGGAAGAATATAAATATTGTCTGAGCAAAGTGAAATAGTAGATGAAAAGAAAGGAGAGACTCCATGAAGTTTCGAAGTAGCTCAAGCAGCTTCTCTACTAATATCCAAGCACACTCCAAAACTCCCTCCTGGATGATATTGGTACCAGAATCAGAACCTACATAAGAATATACAATAATTGTAGTATGAGTACACCAACACATACTCAGAAAGTATCATCAATTGTTCCAAATAAAGTAGTGGACATGGTTTATTCAAAACTACACTTTCATCACCTGTGCAGTTCATAAGAATACACAATAACAAAAGCAAATCATAGAAGTAATGTATAGAGTATCCATAGACCAAGTATTAATAAGATGCATGCATTTTCTTAAATAATAAGTCCAATGCACAAGCCCATACATCTAAACAATATAGAGATATGCATAAAGTATCATTTATATGAAAAAGCATCAACAAGAGTCTAATATCACTAATGCATGATAAAGACTCAACCTTTTCATCAAAGTGATACTCTCCAAGTATCCAACATACCTGCGTGTATTCCACCAAAAGAGAAACATAGTTCAACGACTCGTGATCGTGAGCACGACCTAGTGCCTTGCACTAGCACATGAAATCTACAGCTGCAATATGAGTTCTAGGTGCGCCAAAATACCCCTAAACCTAATGGTTTCAAAACCGAATATTCCAACAAGTCTAAAAATACTATACCTATCGAAGGTCTCATAGCTCGAAACAAAGAGAAACTACTCAATTCGAGGACCAAAGTCAACTTAATGAATCTTAAAGTTGTAAATTTGCATGTAGTGGTACCAAAATTCTCCCGAGCCCCTTGGGATTCTAACCACCCCTATCTGCAAGTCCCAAGACATAATATGAACCTATGAGAAATTTTAAATCAAGAAACGGGATGCTAAAACTCAAAACGATAGGTTGAATTGTTACATAAAGGTAAGCTGATGGTGTAAAATATCTTACATTGATGGTGCATATAACTTAAACGTTGTATATAAATACACTCATGTACACTCTCATGCACAGGCCCGCGCACACATAGACAAGGAAATGATTGTGGAATTTTTCTTATCGTCTCAGAGATGACCCAAATAGTTCAAACTAAAATCATATGCGAATTATGTATTGAATAAAAAACCACATGTGAAAAGATAAAGGAAATTAATTAAGAAAATACTTAAGCATGATTATAAGAACATTATGATCCATGATATAAATATTAAAAGACATGTGTTATACATTTATTGTGTTGCTATAAATATCGAGTACCAATAGACTTTTACCATAGTTTCACAATAGGTCTTCTCCTCTTATTAAGGGAAAAAAAGGGGACGGGGTGGGTTCAGTAATCCTTATTGTGGGTTCTTGAACAATAATTGGCAAAAACGTTGCACAATTTAGAAAAATAAATTTTCAAAGGTAATTTTGTTTTATTTTCACATGAAAAGTAGTTAATCAAAGTTTCAATATAATCGTGGATTACGTAAATGCTAACATTAGTTTAACAAAATTAACGAACAAGGGCAAAGATTCTTCTTACAACGCGTAGAAGCACAAGAGTGGATCATATTGCATTGCATGAGACAAGCATTTCGTTGTTAACAAGATAATGACAATTCATAATTAAGGAGAATAATGCACACAACATAATAATACTGTGACAAGAAATTAAAAACAAAAACAAAAAAGAAAAAGAAAAAATAAATTAAATTTATGGTCCATTGTACTTAATTCTTTGACTATCATGTGACAAGTGACATGATGACACAAAGAAAACAATGAAGGAAGAAAGGAAGAGGAAAAGAAGAAAAATAAAAGTGTATGTCATTAGTCCTCTTAATTAATAATAATAATAATAATAATAATAATAATATTTCTTACAGCTGGATCTTGCAAAGCTAACGTACATCCTCCATACCTGCCTCCCATAACTCCTTCAAACTTCATACAAAAACCCACAAATCCTTGCACTCCTCTCAGAAAGGAGAAAGGAAGAAGAGAAGAAGGTCTCTTAGCTAGGGACTGTATGGTTCAAGGAATTAGGTAGATTATTTGGTGTAAATTTATCCGGTATTTGATTAAGAGTATTAGTTAAAACTAGTATTATTACCAAAATATTGATATAACTATCCCATATAATGATAGTAAAAAAATTATAATATTTTTAACCTGTTACACTAAGTAAGTTGCTTATTTCCATATTAGTAATTTTCATATAAAAAATAATTTAACACCCATAATAAAAATTTCTAGGTCCACTAAGACTTACACTAACTAGTATAATACAATTTAAGACTTACACTCAAAGAAGGATCGTACAACATAGGTGTCATGACCCAATTTTCTCTATAGGCCGTGATGGCGCCTAATGTTACCGCTAGGCAAGTCAACGGTGAACTACCCATTTATTTTCTCATTTTAATATTGATTTTTATTTAGTGCGGAAACAATAGTAAGTGAGCGTAGTAATGTAAAGCATAAACTAAACAGGAAAGTAAGATAGTGAATTAAATAATCAAAACCCACGAGTGTCTACTAGAATTCCCAAAATCCGATGTCACAAGTGCACGAGCATCTAGTAAAATAAACAAAACTCTCTAAGAACTAATGTTTGAAACAAAATAGACAGAAACGATAAAACATAACAAGAGAAGGCTCCGGGTGCTGCAGAACGGAACATGGGAAAGCAGCTCATCACTAAGCTTCCGGGTAATGCGAGTACGCGCCCGGACGAACTCCAGATGCACCTGCTTCAGAACCTGCACAATATGTGCCGAAGTGTAGCGTGAGTACATAAACAACATGTACCATGTAAGTATCTAGTCTAACCTCGAAGAAGTAGTGACGAGTGATCGACTTCGACACTTACTAGTGGGCAATATACATAATGTACAAGATTATTTAATATGCATGAAAAATAACATCAATGATGGAATAAGAGGCAATAATTAAATGATTATTTATCAATAACAATTAAAATCCCCCAAATATCACATACTAATCTCAAAAAGTAAGGGCTCAACATGTATTTATAATTCCTCAAGTCATGAAAGACATATCAAGTGTAATCGTCCGAGTGACAACACACACGAGTTATGCCGAGGTCGTACGGCCCGATCCATAATAATCGTGTACATACACTGCCGAGGTCGTACGGCCCGATCCATGGATGCATCCCATAATATATATAATAATATTGTCGAGGTGTTCGGCCAGATCCACCGGAATAGGGAAACTCTTTGGATTTCGAATTTCATATTTACAACTCCGAGATAAGCCCATGAATGAATATAATTTCCATCAATAATTAAACATTCTGCCAACTCTCTAGGTAATGAAGCTCGATTTAACATAATCTTTAACCAAGCTTTACTTACTAATATAAGCAATAAAACTAGCAAGTTGACTCCAAATAGTGCAAGTAATAGCATAATAAAGGCCTATGTCTACCCGAACATAACATGAATTTTAACTACGCACGGAC
>AWOL01S0006553.1:0-41262 GCA_000715115.1 Nicotiana otophora | reverse complement strand
TATATATATATATATATAGGCGCGCTTACTTAAGTTCCAAATTATCACCGATACCTAAACCTATTTCTCATGTACATTGGTAATTTTAGTTACAGAAACTAAACCTAGATGAGCAAGACACGATGATCACATAGTCATTTTCCTTCTTAGAAGTTTGAGATATTGAGTGCTTTAATTTGCTAATAATTCGTAGGATAAGTCCTGTTTTATTTTTACTTTAATTTGTGGTTAAAGGTACTCTCGAGTTAGTTTCGACATATTACGATTAATTTATTTCCCCAATATTATTTTTTAATTTAAATACCACCTTTTTAAAAAAAATATTCTTTCATCTAATCTGTACGATCTTCTTTATGTTTTGAGATGTTTCAAAGTTTGATACCATTTATGTTAAAAGTACTAGTACCTCGTGCAACTACTTTTTCACAAATTCTAATAACTGAATTCATTGTGGTACGACTTCGAGTTAACATTATCTCCATTAAACTAATTTTACAATTGCAAAATAATATTTTCTTACACTAATATTGTATTAGTTAATAAACAAGTGAAGTTAAATTTTGTGTCTATCTAATTGTGTCACGTACATGGAATAAATAAATAAAGAAAGTAATTTTTTTATCTTTTATTTAATTATTTATATAATTTTGTTTTTCCTCGTCATCTTCAGCAACTTCCTAGTATGAAAGCAAGACCATTAGCCATAGGACTTCAAATGACACCAGCACCGGCAGCCGCCGGTTGACTAAGTGTATATTTACCGTACCACTTTGTACAGCCATCAAATCTCTCGAAATCTTGTCGAATAAAGTAGCACCGCCCCTATCTTAATTTTGAACTTGAGTGTGATGTCAAAGTCGCTAGAGCCAAGCAAATGTTAGTTAAACTATACCATAAAATACTAGTAATCTTTTTTAAATAATTATGGTGTCTGGATCTTGTGCATCTCTAACTAGTTTCACAAAATGCCTGTTATGTTTACCGGCGCATAAATATCGAGTAACTTTATTCATTAAAATTTGTATAGATAAAAAAAAATCATCAAGTATTTTTTTTATTTCTTATAAGATTTAAACTCGAAATCTCGTGATTCTCAATACACTTCATTAATTACTAAGGCCTTATTTGTTTGCACTTAATGGAGGTGTGAATCGTAATCATTCAGATCTCATACATTAAGTGTGTTTGTTTTTAAAGTCTGAATCTTAATAATTCAGATTTTAATCATTATGTGTGTTTGCTTTTTTTACTTCACAACCACTTAATGCGTCTGAATAGGTCTATATAATTAAGATCTATAACAGAGACTTAATTTCATTAAGATGCTATCATCCATATTCATTATTAACTGCTGCCACCACTTACCATTATCAACTACCACCATGCCATTCACCACTACCACCATCACCAGCATCCCCCTCAATCATAGCCGCCACCACTATCGACTACCACCACCCACCATCCCCACCACTCTCACTACCATCATTCTCAACCAGAACCAACACCCATCCACCTCAACTACCACAACTAACCACCGCATCTCCATCAACAACCATAGTCGGTACTGCCTATTATTATAAACCACCACCACCTTTCTCAATCACAACTACCACCACCACCTGCCATTATTAACTATCATCACCCACCACCATCATCCTCAATTATAATCGCAATCACTACCAATCACCACTAGCTATTACCCTGAACCACTACCATGAACCAAAACTACCACAAACCACCGCCTCTAGTCGGCATTACAAGCACCACCGTTAGCCATCACCACTAGCAACTACCATATTTTTAAAAACTATATATTTTATTGATAATATTACATTAATTAGTATTTCATTTGAATTTTATGTTTAATAATTTTCAAATAAAGATAAAGTTTATATATTCAGATGTTAAAAATCAAACAGTATTCATCATTTAGTATTCAGGACTTAATATACATCTTAATATTCACATATATATTCAAATTCGGATGTTTTAATCTTAATACACATCTTGATATTCAGATGTGTATTCAGATTCAGACATCTTAATCTTAAAAAAAAACAAATGAGGTCTAAGTCATACTCTTTAAATTACCATTACCATTATCTTATTTTTATTTTTTTATCTTTCTGTAAGAACATTTCAAAATATAATCACCAAACGGATAATTGATTAAGGGCAGATGAATAATAATTTGAACCGTAATTTCATGATTTTTAATATAATTCTATTGTAGTTATCCCTATACGTTCCAACTATGTGAAAAGAAAATGAAGACTTTTGAACTGATGTTTGCTTTTTTACCCCTTACTCACTCTTATAGTAGTAATTTTTATTAATGGTTGGTAATGCAAAGTTAAAGATTTTTTGTGGGTTATTTGTCTTTTGCTACTCAAATGGGTAAATATAGGACCTCCATGCCTTTTAATGATATTTTAATCGGTTATACTCAAAATATTGTTGCACACATTCATTTATGTCTTTGAATGATCATTTGCTATTATTCTATGACCATTTTTTTCTAAAAAAATATAATGTGCCTGGTGATGTGTATAATTATGCTTCTATATCTATATTTGTTAATTCTCATGTCTGGTCTTTTTTTAGTATTATTGTTAATGAGCATGAAAATAAACTTAGAAGGATTAAATGATGTATAATTAAAGCTAGCTTTGGTCCTGACTTTATCATTACTTTCTTGACTAAAAATTTTAATATTAATATTTTGAATGATGAATTAATATTTATCTACTTAATGGAAGAAGACCTTAGGATTTAGTAATGAAGTAATGAAGCTAATATATAGTAATTTTTGAAAGAAGTCATGTAAAAGTGAATTAGACTTTGTAGTTTCTAATCACAGTTGGAACTTGTCTGATTGTCTAAAAGTTGTAAACTCATAAGTAGCAAGTAAATATTTAAGAAGAAATTGAGACATGATTGTACAATTGAGAAATATAAGACTTGCGATTAGAGGTTTTAACTAAAAGAAACACATTGGCTACTTTGATACTTGTTCTCCTATGACCAAAATAACGGTCATTAGAACTCATGTTGTCTTAGCCGCTATTCATAGTTTAGTAATATATCAAATGAATATTAAAATGACTTTTTAAATGGTAATTTAGAGGAACATATCTATATGACTCAACTTGAGGGATTTGTAATCTCAGGACAAGAGAATAAAGTATGTAAACTTAGAAAGTCCTTGTATGATCTAACGCAGGTCCTAAGCAGTGATATGAAATACTTAATAGCACATTAATGGATAATGAATTTATTGTTAATGCATATGATACTTGTGTTTATTCTAATATAGGATCGTATAATGTGATTATATATCTATACGTGAATGACATGTTAATTTTTGACCCTAATATGAATGTTGTTAATAAGAAAAAAATTATTTTCTAAATTATGAATGAAAGACCTTGGAGAAGCAGATATAATATTAGGGATTAAAATTTAAAAAATTATCTAATAATATTTTATTGTATCAGTCTCATTATATTGAGAAAGTATTGAAAAGGCTTAATTGTTTTGATATAGCTCCTGTAAGAACTCCATATGATCCTACCATGCACTTGAGAAACAATAAAAAATTAAGTGTTTCTCAAATTGAATATGCTAAGATATTTAGTAGTGTAATATTTCTCATGAATTATACTCGATCAAATATTTCTTATGCTATTAGCATATTGAGTCAATATAGTCATAACCCGAGTAATGAGTATGGGAATGCTTTTTGTCTAAAGTTTTAGAGGTACTTTGGGTTGGTGTTTGCATTTTAATAAATTTTCTGATATTTTAGAAGGATTTTATGATGCAAAATGGGTAAGTAACAATGATGAAGTTAGTTCTACTAGTAGATTGTATGGAAGTTTTCTAAATAAACTTGTATAGCAGTTCTATCATGAAATCTGAACATACTGCTCTTGAGCTAGCAAGCCAAGATTTGAGTGGTTCAGAAATCTATTAGCACTTGTGCTACTATGGGAAAAATAAGCTTCATCAGTTTCTCTGTATTGTGACTCATAGGTGGCAGTTAAAATTTTCAAGAATAATGTATATAATGAAAAAAGAAGGCATATTCGCATTAGACATGGTGCAGTCAAATAATTGTTGAAATATGATGTTATTTCCTTGGAATATGTTTGGTCCAAAAGAAATTTGGTGAATCCTTTAACCAAGAGTTTGGCAAGGAGAGTGATCCTTGAATCGTCAAAGGGGATGGGCCTTGAGCCCATGAATTGAGGTAGTATAGTAATAGGGGAACTTTCAAAAATGACTATTGTTTGGAGTCTTATTATTATGCGTAGCTATAATTTAGATAATTACATTCTGTAGCTACTAATTATTTGCCATGGAATGTATATCGATGTATGCACTTCGATTGTATACATTGTATTCAATTTGAATGTATACGTTCTTATATATTTTACATTGTATTTAATTTTACTGTATTGAATTCCATTGTATTCAAACAACAAAAAATCAAAAAATAGGGTGTATACTGCTATATTCAATTAGGTTGTATACACTATATTCAATTCGACTATATTCATTCTTAACTATTTTATATTGTACTCAATTCAACTGTATTCAAACAATAAAAAATCACAAATACAATAATATTCGGTTGTATTCAATTCACTATATTCATTCGTAACTCCTTTTACAAAGTGTTGTTCTCGAGTATAGACGAGGACAAGGACCGAGGCTGGATGGGCCGGTTTGTTCGAGTGAGGACTTCTGACCTAATTCCGGCCGAGAAGATGCCATTTCCCGAGAAATGGAATATGAAACGTAAGTACAATCCCCTTGTTAGCTCCTATTTATTATTTTGCTCATTTGCTTCTTCTCATCGATATCATTTTCCGTGATGTAGCGGTCGCTTGGATGCCCGGTGCGATTCCTAGATGGTAAGCCCCTTTTCTACGTCTTTGATGATTTTTTTAAAGCATTTCTTACTTAATTTCCTTTTATACATGCCTTGGAAAAGATGCTGTCATGAGGCCCCTATCTGGTGAGGATGAGACTTCGATCCTGGCACCGAAACTGGCGAAGGACAAAAAGAGAAAAAAGACCTCAACCTTCGAGGATCCAGTACCTAAAAAGAATGCGGCTCGTAAGGCGAGGAAGAACATCATCCTCCTGACCGAAGACTTTGTTCGGCGTCTAAGGGATGAAGACGAAGAAGAGGAAGAAGAAGACGACTTCGGGCTGGTGGCCCGAGTGGGAATGGGCACCAAGGCCCCAAAACCTATTGAATCGGTGAAGACTGCAGAGACTCCATCTCGAGATGAGGGGGTCTCGGGAAGAGACTTGGGCAAAGTCCCTGAGTCATCGAGGATTGAAGATGCCTCCCACCATAATGAGCCAACGGTAGGTACGGCTGTAGGGGCTGGTCTCGAGGCCTCTCGATATGGAGAGAATGCCCCAAGTGATCCACTTGGGTTAATAGAAATTGGAGGTTCCCCGATTCTCCCCTTAATTTTCGAGGAGATGATTCAAGAGGCTTGGGCATTGGAAACCCTCTCCATCGAAGGAGCCCACGGAAGGGAGGATCCCTTCCATGATTAATTTACTGGGGTTGAAGATGCTACCGGCCTAAGTGACTTAGAGGTCTCGAGGAAGGACTCGGACGAGGCAACGAGCCTTTTCAACGAAGCGCAGCAAGCTCTGAATCGGGTAAGCCTTAACTCCCCTTGTTGGCGTTACCCTTGTGTTCATTTTTTCTTCCTATCTAACTTCTTTTCTTCTTTCTGCGTAGGCCTGAGCGCTTCATCGGGGAGCATTTTATCGGTCTCGGGCTGAGCTGAGTCGGTATGAGGCCGACCTCTGAGGGGCCGGGGAGGAGAGAAATGCCCTTAAACTTCTCTGTGGGAAAAAAGAAGAGGAGACCAAGGACCTCCGAGCCGAGTTAGCCAAGGCTCACCAAGATCAGACCGACTTGATCGTAAAGGTAATGAAAATCTTAAAAGCTCATGGGTTCGATTCGGTAACGGTGGTTAATAATTCAATCTCACAGCTGCAGCAGAAGGTCGAAAGGATCGAGCAGCTCCGCGAGGAGGTCAATATGATTAAGGCGGAGACCTTGCAGTGGAAAAAAGGCATGGACCGCTTTGTTGTAGAAAAAGAGACTACTTTATCCCAATTGTCATCGGCCGAAAGTCAGCTTCCGAAAGGCCAAGTCTGAATCCGAAAAGGCAAAGGCCGAGGCAGAGGTGATTGTAGCCGTCTAGCAGGCCGATGCTAAAGCCGCTCAAGTGCAAGCGAGAGAGGCAACCGAGACCGCTCAAACCCGAGCACATTGGATTGCTGAACTTGCCAAATGCCAATTTCGGAGGGGAACCCTCGAGGAGATCCACACTCGAGGTTTTGATCTTACGGATGAGATAATAAAAGCTAGAGAGCGTGAAGCTGATGTTGGAGCTCTGGCCTCCTCCGATGATGATGATGACGCAGAGAGCAAGAGTGGGTCCGAGAGCTGGGAGGACCTCGATGGAGAAGAAGCTGCCCCCGGAGAAAATAAGGAACCTTAGGATTTTTCACTTTTGATCTTTTGTGTAGGATCCTGATCGGACCTTGTAAATATTCTCACATATATAAAGATCGCTTTCCTTTCTGACTTGTCTTTATTTCATTTTCTGCCTTGTGAAAATTTTGTTTCATTCATGCCTTATGAAAATTTTATTCATAAGTTCGAGGCTTAGGCAATTTGATTGAAGTCGAACTAGTGTAGTTTTTATAATCGAGTGAGTACTTGCTCGAACTCGGAGTAGGGTGACCCTTAGGTTTTTATTGAGTGAGGATGATTTCTCGAACTAAAAAATAAAATGGCCCTTTAGGCTCTTGAATTAGGCCGATACGGCCATAGTAAAAAGAATGACTTTCTCCCCCTTTTCGGCATGAAAAGTTTATTGTTTGATCATATAAAATCTGTTGTGCCTTAGCATGAAATAAGGGTTTTGCTCGAGAGTTCGAACGGTTTCGTACCCATTAGGGTTTTCAAGGGTCGATATTATCGAAACCCTTTGTTTCGTAATGCCTTAGCATAAAATAAAGAATTTGTTTGAAAGTTCGAACGACTTTGTACCCATTAGGGTTTTCAAGGGTCGATATTATCGAGACCCTTAGTAATTCAGCTGAGGGTTTCCTTTTTAACCGGTTTATGAAAATATTCGAAGGCCTATATTATAACGGAAACCGAACGTCTCTGAACCGTGTTAATTGGTTGTAGCCTTAATCTTGAGGTTAGCCTTTTGGGCTTGTTACCCTGTTATACCTCGAACTTGTTCAAAGTATCAGTCCCCGAGTGGGGTGATCGTGGCCTATAAGATCGAGGGTTGACTTTTTTAAGGTCTTACGATCTTGAGGTTTTAGTAATTCGATCATGTCGCTTTTTTGGATGGCAGTCCCCGAGTGCGGGGTCAATTGTTCGAACTTTAGTTGTGACCGGCCCTTAAGTCAGTTTCCACAACAGATCACAAGCATGACCTTTTAAAGTAAAATTTTCTCTAAGGCATGAAATATCTGGCAAGGAAAAATACTTTTTCAATAGATTAACATGCGTACATATTTTCCATTAGGGATCGAGTAATCTACATGGGCATGGTTCGTTCGACCGTTTGACCCATACAAAATTTTTCTATCGAGACCTTGTCGGCACGAAGTATTTTCCTATCCGAGGGTGATGCCCCCAGTATTCGAGGTTGATTGTAAAGGAGCCTTAGATACTGTTGAATTGCTCTAAGTCAGCACGAACAATGGTTGCCTCGTTAAAAGCCTCACCGAAAAAAATCCATTTAGGACAAAAATCGGTCTAAGGGAAAAAGAGTGCAACGTGTGCTTTCAGACCTAAGGACTTTGTATTTGAACACCTGCAAATGGTTAGTACAAAATATAAATGAAAATGGAGAAGGCCGTACCTTAGCAGTAATATCGTTTGATGAGTGATATATTCCAATTGTTTGGAAATTGTTCGTTGTTCATCGTGCCAAGTTTGTAGGATCCCTTTCCGATGATATCGAGGACCTGATATGGTCCCTCCCAGTTCGAGCCAAGTTTTCCTTCGTTTGGGTCTCGAGTATTGAGGGTGACCTTCCTCAGAACCAAGTCCCCAATTTTAAAGTATCGAAGATTGGCTCTTCGATTGTAGTACCTTTCAACCCGTTGTTTCTGTGCGGCCATCCGAACAAAAGCGGCTTCCCATTTTTCATCTAGTAATTCAAGGCTTGTATTCATAGCGTCATGATTTGACTCTCTCATTGCATATCGAAACCTGACGCTAGGTTCCCCGACTTCAACTGGGATTAGAGCTTCGGCGCCATATACTAAATAGAATGGTATTGCCCCTATACTGGATTTTGACGTTGTTCGATACGCCTAAAGGACTTCGGGTAATATTTCTCTCCATTTTCCCTTAGCGTAGTTCAATCTTTTCTTTAGATTTTGAATGATGCTCTTGTTTGTCGATTCGCCCTGTCCGTTCCTACTAGGATGATATGGCGTCGACAAGATCCTATTTATTTTGTGATCTTCGAGAGACTTTTTACTTTGCTGCCGAGTAATTGCATCCATTGTCTCATACGATCTCGGCAGGCATCTCGAACCGGCATATAATGCGGTCCCAGATGAAATCTATGACTTCTTTCTCTCTAATTTTCTTGAAAGCCTGTGCTTCAACCCACTAAGAGAAATAGTCAGTCATAAACAAAATAAATTTAGCTTTACCTGGGGCCGATGGTAGAGGGCCGACGATATCCACTCCCTATTTCATGAATGACCATGGGGATAAGACTGAGTGAAGTTGCTCTACGGGTTGGTGAATCATCGGTGCATACCTTTGACATTTGTCGCACTTTCGAACAAACTCTTTTGTATCATTTTCCATATCGGTCCAATAGTATCCTGCTCTGATGACTTTGTGAACCAAGGATTTGGCATAGGAATGATTTTCACAAGTGCCCTCGTAGATTTCTCGTAGGACGTAGTCGGTATCTCCTGGTCCTAAACATATTGCCAATGGTCCATCGAACATCCTTCTATACAGTGTTCCGTCTTCAGCCAATGTGAATCGTGCGGCCTTCGTACGTAGAGTCCTCGATTCCCTAGGATCCGATGGAAGCTTCCCATTCTTTAGGTATTCGATATATTTGTTCTTCCAATCCCAGGTCAGATTTGTGGATTTGATTTTTGTGTGGCCTTCTTCGATTACTGATCTTGAAAGGTTTACGACAGTCCCCGAGCTAATGTTGTCGTCTTTGACTGATGACCCCAAATTCGCGAGGGCATCGGCCTCACTGTTTTGTTCTCGAGGCACATGCTGTAGGGTCCATTCTTTAAACTGATGTAGAGTCACATGTAGTTTGTCCAAGTATCTCTGCATTCGATCTTCTCGAACCTCGAAGGTTCTGTTGACTTGGTTTACCACAAGCAGGGAGTCACATTTGGCCTCGATGACTTATGCTCCCAAACCTTTAGCTAGCTCGAGACCTGCAATCATGGCCTCACACTCTGCCTCATTGTTAGTTAACTTGGCAGTTTTGATGGCTTGTCTAATTGTATTACCCGTGGGTGGCTTCAAAACGATGCCTAGCTCGGACCCCTTCATGTTCGAAGCGCCGTCTGTGAAGAAGGTCCACACCCCCGATGATGTACCTGACTTTAATAATAGTCCCTTGTCGACCTCAGGTACGAAGGCTAGCGTAAAGTCGGCCACGAAGTCTGCTAAGATTTGAGACTTGGTCGATACTCAATATCATACCCACTAATCTCGACGGCCCATTTGGCCAACCGACCCGAAAGTTCGGGATTATGCAAAACATTGCGAAGGGGATAAGTAGTCACCACACAAATTGGGTGACACTGAAAATATGGTTTTAACTTCCTAGAGGTGCTTATTAGGGCAAGCGCTAATGTTTCTAAGTGTGGGTACCGGGTCTTGGCCTCACCTAAAGTTCGACTAACATAGTAAACAAGAAATTGCGTATCTTGCTCTTCTCGAACTAGGATCCCACTTACCGCGATTTTCGAGATTGCTAAGTACAAGTAGAGTTGCTCGTCCACTTTCGGAGTATGAAGCAGTGGCGGGCTGGAGAGGTACCACTTTAATTCTTCCAATGCTTGTTGGCATTCCGGGGTCCATACAAAATTGTTCTTCTTTTTGAGCAGTGAGAAGAACCTGTGACTTCTATCTGAACACCTCGATATGAATCGGCCTAGGGCGGCTATGCGCCCTGTTAATCTTTGTACGACCTTAACATTGTCCACGGCTGTCATATCTTCGATTGCCTTGATTTTATCGGGGTTCGATCCCCCGATTTGATACCATAAAGCCGAAGAACTTGCCTGAGCTGACCCCGAATACACATTTCTCCGGGTTGAGTTTCATGTTGTATTTCCTTAGTATATCAAAGGTCTCTTGCAAATGTGTCAAATGGTCCTCTGCTCGTAGGGACTTAACTAGTATATCGTCAATATAAACCTCCATTGATTTACCTATTTGTTCTTCGAGCATTCGATTACTAAGCGTTGATAAGTTGCACCAGCATGTTTTAGTCCAAACAGCATTACATTATAACAATAAGTGTCGTACTTAGTGATTAACGAAGTCTTTTCCTGATCCTCCGGGTTCATTTGTATTTGATTGTACCCGGAGTAGGCATCGAGAAAACTAAAGATCTCGTGGCCGGCCGTGGCATCGATCATGCGACCGATATTCGGCAGAGGAAAAGAGTCTTTAGGATATGCTTTGTTTAAATGTTTATAGTCTACGCACATTCTAAGTTTATTTCTCTTTTTAGGGACTACGACTATGTTTTCTAACCATTCGGGATATTTTACTTCCCGAATGGATCCTATTTTGAGAAGTTTGGTTACCTCGTCCTTGATGAATGCATGCTTTACCTCGGACTGAGGCCTTCTTTTTTGTTTTACCGGGCGGAACTTCGGGTCCAAGCTCAGTCGATGTGTAGTAATCTCCGGCGAGATTCCTATCATATCTAGGTGGGACCAAGAAAAACAATCCATATTATTGATAAGAAATTTAATGAGTTTTTCCCTGAGTTCGGGGGTTAATCCCGTACCCAGGTATACCTTTCGATCGGGTAGATACTCGATCAGTATGACTTGCTCCAGCTCTTCAACTATAGATTTGGTGGCGTCGGAATCCTCGGGGATTATAAAGGATCGAAGGGTCCAGTATTCATCGCCCTCATCCATTTTGCTGCTTCTCCGACTGAGTCAAGGCTGGTGGCTGTGATTGCTATTTAGCTTTCTGTTCTCCTTTGGACTCCGATCCCTTTGTTGATGAAAGTATCGATACCGGTATTACTTCGTCGACTGCGAACATCTCTTTGGCAGCATGTTGTTCCCCATACACCGTTTCTACTCCATTTGGTGTTGGAAACTTCAACATTTGGTGAAGGGTTGAGGGGACCGCCCTCATGTTGTGAAGCCTGGGTCTTCCGAGCAGTGTGTTGTATCTCATATCGTCCTCGATCACATGGAACTTTGTTTCTTGAATAGTTCCGGCTACATTTACTAGTAGGATGATTTCACCTTTAGTTGTTTCACTCGCCATGTTGAAGCCATTGAGAATTCGAGCTGTGGGTACGCTTTGATCTTACAGGCCGAGCTGATCCACGACCCTCGATCGAATACTATTGGCCAAGCTTCCTGGATCAATTAAAATACATTTAATCTGAATTTTATTCATATGGATAGCAATTACCAAAGCATCATTGTGGGGTTGTGAGATCCCTTTTGCTTCCTCATCATTGAATGATAAAGTGCTTTCTGGCACATAGTCACGAGTTTGTTTTTTCCGGGTGATTGATACTTTAGGGCGTTTGAACACGGGCCCTTGTGGAATATCGACCCCGCCAACGATCATGTGAATCATGTGTCGAGGTTCTTCTTGCTGGTTTTTCCTGTTTGCATCCCTGTATCTGAAATTGTTTTTAGCTCGGTCGCTCAAGAATTCGCTAAGGTGTCCCTCGTTGAATAGATGGGCCACCTCCTCCCTTAGTTGCCTGCAATCTTCGATTTTATGACCATGTGTACCATGGTATTTGCATATTTTATTGGGGTTTCTTTGGGATGGATCAGTTTGTAGGGGTCTGGGCCATCTAGTATCTTTGATTCTCCCAATGACTGACACAATACCTGATTCGTCGATGCTGAAGTTGTATTTCGATAATCGTGGTGCTTATGTAGGTCCGACATGTTTATCAAAGCCACTTTTTCTCATGAGCCCTCGAGAGCTCTGTCCTCGATCGGGGTTCTCTATTGATATCCCTTTGAGTTCTGTCGACGGGCCTGTTTTGATAAACGGAACCGGAAGGGGTTCCCAATTGATTATCCTCGATCCTGATCTTCGACTGGTACCAATTATGTACATCGGCCCAGGTTACCACTGGATATTCAATTAAATTCTGCTTTAGCTGTCGTGATGCCACCGAACTTCATTCGTTTAAACCTGAGTAAAGGCTTGAACAACCTAATCGTCTGTGACCGGTGGTAGTTCCATGCGTTCCATCTGGAACCGAGATATGAATTCCCTCAGCATTTCGTTGTCTTTTTGTTTTACCTTGAAGAGGTCCGACTTCCTAGTTGCAACCTTTATTGCTCCGGCATGTGCCTTTACGAAGGAGTCTGTAAGCATGTCGAAGGAATCGATAGAATTAGGCGGAACATTGTGGTACCATATCATAGCTCCTTTCGACAAGGTTTCTTCAAATTTATTCAGTAAAACAGATTCAATATCATCGTCTTCCAAGTCATTCCCTTTTATTACGCAGGTATAAGAAGTGACATGCTCATTAGGGTCGGTGGTCCCATTATAGTTAGGAATTTCTGTCATTCAGAATTTTTTCGGAATGGGTTTCGGAGCCGCACTTGGAAGGAAAGGCTTCTGTACGAATTTCTTTGAATTCATACCCTTTAGAATCGGCGGTGCCCTCGGTATTTGGTCAACCCGGGAGTTGTATGTCTCTATTTTCTTGTCATTTGCCTCGATTTTCTCTTCTCCCGATTCAATTCGTTTAGTTAGCTCCTCGAACATTTTCATAATGGCAGGGTCAGTCCCCGATTCATTGGAGTTCGACATTTCCGGCACAGGCTCGATCCTGTGGACGACTTCTGGGTCGATCCTACTCAGTGTTCGGTGCTGATTTTGTAGCTGTGCAATAGCGACTTGTTGAGCCTGTAACATTTTGAATATCAATTGGAGGCTAACTCCACCATCTTTTCCGCCATGCGTATCTCTACCCCCTGATCGAACTTCCATGCGTACACTACCTTCGGGATCAACGCCTAAATTTGCATTTAGGGCGACATGTGAACTGACATCGACGGTATTTGCAGTTGGTGCTCCCTCGAGGTCAGCCTGAGGCACCTCGATTCCTGGGGTGGCTATATTGTCATTTTCCCCGTGAAATCCGAGGCCATTGTCACCATGTGTAGGTGGTACTTATGAGTTTGACATGTTTATCCTGAAAACAAAGATTCTTACGAGAACAAGTGTAAAGCAGTGTGTGTTATCGAAATTAGGATTAAGCAATCACTTTTATCCTTAGCTCCACGGTGGGCGCCAAACTGTTTACCCTTAAAATTGGATAACAATTAAACTTATAATATGGTTCTAAGAACACGTGATTTCACTTAATACCAATTGATAAATATGAAGATTAGTAATAGAAATGAGCTATAAAGTAAAGTAAGCCAGTGTTGAAACGGAATTCAACCCTCGAACTAGGGTGCCCTCGAAATGATTGATACCAAAGCAATTAAAAATAAAGCAAGATGATGAACATGAGAGTACAAGTTAAAGAGAGAGTGTTATATTGGCTTTATTATGCGAGAACAATATGTCTTACAAATAGTTAATACTCCTCTTTATATAATAGAGGAGTTCTACTTATGGTATAACTCTAATTACAAAAGAAAATCCCATGATTAGCTAATTAACCGTTTCTGATTTGATCTGTTCCGAGATTTACGCCATGATCCTCGACCAGTCACTGAGGTTTACGCCGTGATCCTCGACCATTCACGGATATCTCGCCTTTCCGTTATTGTGCTATCTTCGATCTTGCTCGATGTCGGTCTCGTTTGGCTTCGATCGCTACTAGCCTCGATCTCGGCAGGTACCTCGGTTCTGAACTCGGTACCTAGTCCTCGTGATTTATTCTATTCTATTACGAGGCAATCCTTCGATGCAATCTCCCGGTCTCGGTCAAATAGTAAAATCGGACGAGCCCGATTTTAACCGTATACAAGATACATATTAATTTCCTTGATAATTTTATCTCTCTCATTGTGTCTAAAGTTATTCTTCTCAATTTCGTTTCTGGGCATTTGTGTTTGTGCAAACTCCAAACTTCTAACCATGCGTACACGTATTTCGGAGTGCAAACTCTAAACTTTCAACCACGAGTGCATGCGTTTAAAAGTGGTGTGAAACCTTAGAGCATTTTGCATTTTGCATCCTAATCGGACCGAAATCGCTTTCAAGGTAATGACTTACGCTACGACACAACGTCTTTCCCTAGGTTGTTTCTATTCCCTTTTCGTGCATTATCAATATTGTTAGTTATTTTTCCTACATCTTAAGCGATCAACAAGTCCTCGGATTTGTTGATCAACCTCGAAGAAATTACATAGTGATACTTGCAAATTGTGAAACTACGGGTTAATAAATTGGATGGGCCCTCTAGTTGGACCAAGAGAATGGCCCACAATTATCCAAATATTGGGCTTCCTCCACTTTCAAATGGCCCATTTGGCCCAATTAGCACCCAGCCGATGGAACTTTTCGATCAACCTTGCGATCAATGGGACATTCTAGCTAGAGGTCCACCAATAAAATCTCTCGTGACCGAGAAACATACTGCTAGTATGTGAATTGAAAAAAAGAAGAAGCAATAAATACTGTTTGCCATACAAACTTAACTCAAATTCTAGATTCGTAAAATTCAACTTAAACGGAACAAGAGTAACTATATGATATAGTAGGAAGTCATCAAACTATGGGTTTATACACTTGCGAACTAAGACGAGATAATCAAATTACAAAAATTACTTAAGACATCTTTACCTCTTCTGAGTGTCTCGCCCAAGGTTCAAGTGTGAGAACTATTCTCGTGCAATTTTCAATTTGATTCTCCGTGAATTTGACTATAATGTTTTTTTTTTTAAAAAAAAAAAAAAAAAAACTAAAACTAAAACGTTTAACTTTTACGATTTGAGATATTTGCACAATTTGTTTTCTCCCTTTAAGATCGAGACCACGAATTAACAACATAATAAGTCGCTGCTCTTAATAATTCCAAGTTAATTTAATAAAGCTTGAGAGTACGAAGTGTTGGTATTAGTAGTTAGTACAGCCCGAAAGAGCCTAATTGGACTAAGCTCTTAAATACCTGCGACAAGAAAAAGAAAAATTGCAAATTAAAGGAGAAAACAGAGTAAAACCAAAGGTTAGAATATTCTCCTTTACAGGGTTCTTAGATACTTGTCAATGTTGTAATAAAATATAGCAAATGAATCTTGGGTCCCTTATCCGAGAATCTTGTTTTAGTGAATTCTTTTTATAAATAGAATGGTCCTGTAGTGGATAGTGAAATAAAATAAATAAATAAAAAGATAATCATACAAGAAATATACATCACACAAATAATATCCAGCTAATATTTTATTAGGGCAAATCAACTATGTATTACAGTACATTAGAAGAAGCTTCCTTCACTCGCCACTTTAACGACACCCCTTCGCGAGCGGGAAAAATACATTGTATAGGTAAGTAAAAAAAATTATATATATATATATATATACTATGTATTGACTACTCTTAATTTCCTGATATATTTACTTTTATATATTTTGACACCCCTTACCGAAAATTCTGGCTCCGCCACTACTTCACTCACTACAATATTAGTGGAGCAACACAAAAAGAGATGTTAAAAAACCAAACCATTTTGATGCTCCGGGACAACCTTAAAGAACAAAGCCAATTAGGCATTTGTTCATCTCTATTGACACCAATCAATAAGAAAGTTAAATGGCACACCATGGAAATTAATTAGTACAAACATCACACTCTCAATGTTTGTTTAATATAATAGCACACGTTATATTAAGATAAAACGCAATTCTTTTTTTTCTTTTCGAATCTGTAGTCAGTTCGTTCAGGAATCCCAAAGGCAATCATCCATTTCTTCATAATCACTCATTTCATAATCGTTGCAACTAATCATTATCTCTTCTCCAACATATTCTCTAGTCACGTCACTCCACATTTTTGGTGAATCCATTGGGAAGTCATTAATAGCTTGAATTTGACTTGGAGATAGTCCTATGGTTACTGGTGCTAAATTATTAGTTGCACTTGAACTTGCCATCTCCTCAGAATTTCTCTTGACTTTTAGTGCAGCTTCTTGAGCTGCAAAACGTATATCGTCAGGGCTGCAACTTGCTGGTTTAGGGAGAAAATCGACCAACTCTGGAAAATTTAGCTTTGCTGCATGCCCTCTAAGGTGCAATGCAGCTGAATCATACGCAGCGGCGGCCATCTCTGGTGTGTCAAAACTCCCTAGCCATATTCTCGTTTTCTTCCCTGGCTCACGAATTTCGGACACCCATTTCCCCCATTTCCTTTTTCTAACACCTCTATAAGGTGATGTAACGCCACCCCTTCTACTAGGCTTGCTAGTATTGTTGTTCTCTTCCATATAGCTAAATGTTTTAATAATGCTAATAGATTTAGCTTGTCTTAAGTGTGATCAAGTTAAGTGTATATATAGGCATGTATTGGACTAATTAAAAGTCAGAACAAGCATCATTTCTAATGTGTTAGAGAACTATAAATTGGAGGGAGCTTCCATGCTGTTTCAGAGTGTTTGAAAAGAAATATTTGAATGTAGGACAAAGTAGATAAAAATTAGTGTTCGGATAGGGTGATTTTCTATTTTTGTTTATTTTATATTTTTATCGTGAAGTGTAACGCATCAAGCTAGCAGCAACCACTGGAGATTCAGCACGTTTGGACGTTCATGTGGTATAAAGTAATGTATTCAACTGTCGGTTTCTAAAGTGTGAAATATTTGGAGTCGTAGGTCTAAGAGATATTGTCGCAAACTTAGTAACAGAAGAAGACAATGGATGGTGTTCTTGTTAGGTGATATTTCCTGTTATACGACGCGGTTTGTACTGAGGTGGCAAGTTTTCAGTCTAAAGTTTAAGAAATGTTAATTAAAATAAGGCACATCCCCCTTAACCAATAGCTTTAAAGATACAAGGATCAGAACTTTCAAAACTTTTTTTTTCTTTGCTATTTTTTTTGGGATTGCTATGAATTTAGGATTTTTAGAATATAAACGCACTATTAAAGTATTAAGAGATAATAAATCTTGTTTCTTTGGATAAATAACGTAGTATTTAACCAAATATATCATTCAGACTTTTTGAAACATGTGGACTAGCAGATAATATTAGATTAATTCTAAAAAATATATAGATAAAATACTTAATTTAACATAAATACACATATGTTCACCTACCCATAATATGGACTATAAATCAGCCCTTAATCCTCCCCCTTGAAGGAGGAAAGGAGCCCACCAGACCACCAAAGACCTCACCTGAATGTTAAAAAACTTTTTTGTTTCTTTTTTTGTCAGCAAGAGAACTTTAAGGCTCTTTTCAACCTTTGGAGTTTGGTCACCTCAACCTTTTCAAAAATTCCTTTGGTATTTTTGAACATCTCTTATCTTAGGGTGTGTTTGGTATAATTTTTCTTGGAAAACAAGTAGTAATCTTATTCATTTTTCGGTGATTGGTACGAAAATTAAGAAAAATAACTTCTCAAGAATATTCATAAATAATTTAGATACAATAAACATGAAGTCATAAACTTTCGAACCAACAACTTTTCGAACTCACAAATTTCATAAACTTCCGAACTGCTAAACTTTCGAAACCGCAAAATTTCGAACCCATAAACTTTATAATTTCTAAACTCGTAAACTTCCAAACACATAAACCTCCGAACTCATAACTTTGGAACTTGTAAAATTTCGAACCTGTAAACCGAAAGATGAAAAAACTAAAACTAAAAATATATAAAAAAAATAGAAATTTGAAAATCACAAAACAAAAAAGTAAAAACTTTTTTTTGTGCGGGGTGGGGGGAGGCAAGTGGGTGGGTGAGACAGAAAAAAGAAAAAATAAAAACTTAAAATTACAAACAAAAAAAAAAAGTTAAAAATTGTTTTGGGGTGTGGGGTTGTAGGGTGGGTGTGGGGTGGGGAAGGTAGAAGGAGTTTTGAAAAATGTTTTCATTCTCTTGATAAGGAAAATATTTTCCTCCAATAGGAGGAAAATGAGTTCATAAGGAAATATGTTGCAAAACATTTAAGCCAACCAAACATGAGAAAATTGGAAAATATTTTTCGAAAAATATTTTATTTCGTACCAAACACACCTTTAATGTAGTTTCCTTTTCCTAGTTTTTCGATCGAGGAACACTCTTGCCTCTGTGTAGAGAAAAGCCTCGTAAGAATTAAATTGGAAAGCCCGTGACAAAATATTGAGTTATTATGAGCTCATTTAGCTTAGTTGCTTAAAATATCTGATAAATATCTTCAGCAATTTTAAGTTTTAAAGTAGACTTGATAAATAATCAATAAGCTTGGATAGAAGTGATGAGTTAGTAATAATCGGTTGATATTTATGGTAAAAAAGTGCTAATAATCACCTTTTTATTAGAACGATTTATATGCCCTTTTAGATATTTATTATCAAACAAATACAAATTTAAAAGTATTTTTACATAAATAATTTACCAATTTAAAAAATGAAACAGAGAGATAGTTAAGAGTTTTGAGAAGGATATTCCAGATATTACAAAAAAAAAGGTTAAGAATTGTCACGACCCAAAATTTGACCAGTCGTGATGGCACCTAACCCAGTCCATTGGGTAAGCCAATTAACTACAATCTAATTTAATTAGATTTATCGAGAAAATTAAATGATAAAACAATTTAACCTTTCTACTTTTCCCAAGGACTGGTAGTACAATTCATGAGCTTCTAAGATTTAGAATTTACAAACTGATATGAAATAAAATACATCATCTGTTTGACATATACATGAACAGATTAATGATTCTAAATCTACCAAGAACAAGAGGCAGCTATGATCGGATTGTGAAAACATCTTCAATGCCAGCTCTGGCCATACACGCAATATCAATATCCAAATCTACACACAAGGTGCAGAAGTGTAGTATGAGTACAACCGACCTCATGTACTCAGTAAGTATTTTATCTAACCTCGTCGAAGTAGTGAAGAGAATTTTTAGTAAAAAGATACTTACTGTTATAACATGTGCACTGTACTATCAATAGAAACAATTATAGAACATAACAGATAAGGGTACAATAATACAACTATGCATTTGTCTCTTTCTCACCGAGCATATATATAACAGTACCAATTAGGTGGAAGAAATGCCAATAACAATAAAAGAAATAAGGTGGGAGGCACACAGGAAAAAACAACGAACAAAGTAGTACATATGGACCACGGAACACAAGTTGGGAAAAAGGGGCATAGAAATTATGACAACAATTAGGAAGAAAAAATATAAATTTCACTAATTAGCATGGTAGAAGGCATAGATGCAAATATTACAAACAAGAAAAATAACATACTATTTGCAAGTTAAATAGATAGAAGGCATGGATGTATACACAACGAAAAAATATCACAATATATTGTATGTCTCTTGTCCTCGCGTGCACGAAAATACCCTCCGTGCCATGAACATGTGATAATATAAAAATAATGGTAATGTAAATAAAATGGCACGGCATCACCCTTCCTTCTTTACACTCACATGAAATGGCACGACATCACCCTTCCTACTTTACACACACATGAAATGATACGGCATCACCCTTCGTGCTTTACACTCACATGAAATGGCACGGCATCACCCTTCGTGCTTTACACTCACATGAAATGGAACGACATCACCTTTCGTGCTTTACACTCACATGAAATGGCACGACATCTCTGTTCGTGCTTTACACTCATATGAAATGGCACGGCATCACCCTTCGTTCTTAACACTCTTTCTCACATGAAATGGCATGGTATTACCCATCGTACATTACACTTTCCCTCACATGAAATGGCACGACATCACCCTTCGTGCTTTACACTCTTCCTCACATGATAATATATATGAAATGGCACGGCATTATCCTTCATGCATAATAATGTATATTAATGGCAGGGCATCACCCTTCGTGCTTTATACTTTTCCTCACATGATAATATATACGAAATGGCACAACATCATCCTTCGTGCTTTACACTCTTCCTTACCAAGCACATGTATATCATTAACATGCAAGGTAGGAATCATAAATAACATCAAGGAGAGTGTTTAAACGAATGTTCCAAATTGAACATCAATCACGACTTTCTAGCCAATAACAATTCAATAAACTTCAAGTACTTTATTATTCTAATATTTCAACAAGTCTCAAAAATGAGCTTCAACTCATGTATAAAATTCAAAATCTCAAGAATAACGGTCGTAGAATCGTATTTTTGATTAAGTATAATAATGACCGTATTTAGCACATCAATAATTTTCACAAAAGTCCTCCAGATGTTTAATCAAATTATAATAAGCCAAATCAGGGTTTCTAGCATTTAATGTCATATTCATAGAAATCTAGAAGTCAAAGAAGACATGAAACAAGAGTGTCACATAATTCTACAAAGCATAATAAATCATATAATTTATCCCCGATCATGATTAACTCTGGCACATGCATATATGTTCGTCACCTCATATATGTATCACCCCCACATGTAACAAACAATAGCAATTAGTAGGAAATATCCCCTCAACAAAGTTACGCAAAACACTTACCTCAAACAAGCCAATTCCAATGCCGAGCAAGATAAACAATACTCCAAAAATTCTATTCCGCACGTATCAACCTCCAAACGCCTTCTTATCTCCTCAATTCAAGCCAAACGATCTGTATCTATTCAAACAACGTGCAAATTAATCACAATGTAGTCAAATGCTTACAATTTAACAATTTATAAAAATTTTCAACTCCGCACGAAAAGTTGACAGTGGGGACTATGTCTCAGAATCCAAAGAAACTCATAAAATCCGACAACCCATTCAATTACGAGTCCAACCATACTAATTTTACTCAAATCCGACTCCGAATCGATGTTCAAAACTCAAAATTTTATTTTATGGAATTGTAAAAAATTCCTCCGATTTCTCTTAAAAAATCAATAATCTAACGCCAAAAACGAAGATTAATTCATAGAATATAATCACAAGGGAGTCAAGAACACTTATCCCAAGTTGTATGGTTAAATTTGCCTGTGAAAATCGCCCATACCGAGCTCCCCAACTCTATTTTGTCAAAAATGGCGAAATCCCCAGTTTATAGGGATTTAATGCTTGGAGCGCCACAGGTGGCGTGGGGCGCTGTCTGTTGCTATGTTTCTATAATCTCAAAAAACTCCCAGCGCCAGGGCTAGCGCCCCACGCTACCCTCTGAAATAGGTATAACTCTCTCATTCGACCTTCGAATTCGACGATTATTTTTGCTATGGCTCCGAAATTTCAATACGGATCTAATGCTTCAATCAAAACTGAATTTGTAGCTCATTTCCTTAATATGATATCACTTAGTCTTAAAGAAACGATGTTGAAATATTCTATAAATATCCAAATTAAATTTCGGGCATACGCCCAATTCCAAAATTACCATCCGGACCTAACAAAATTATCAAAACTCCGATCCGAGGTCGAATATAAAAATTAAAACTTGGTCAACTCTTTCAACTAAAGGCTTTTAACATGAAATTCATTCTTTCGAATTAATCTCAAAACACCTGAAAACCAAAGCCGAAAATATACACTGATCATAATACATCATATGAAGCTACTCAAGACTTCAAATAGTTGAACGAGATGTAAATGCTCGAAACGACCGGTTGAGTCGTTACATTCTCCCCCACTTAAACATATGTTCGTCCTCAAATGTGACAAGAGTTGTTCCTGAACCTTCAAATCACTATCCCACCTTATCACGCATATACCCGGAGGTGATCCCACATCACCCTATTCCATATAGGCCTGACCACACAACATAAATAAAGATCATTAATTTAACTTTGGCCCATAAACCTTGGAACTCAATTTCTAACATCCAAAATTTCTTACAAGACCCGAATCTCTCATTTATATACTGTATAACTCTGAACATGTTGTGCCAAGCCATAACCATGACTCAATATGTACTCACGTGATACACCACATTACTCAGATACTCACAACAATAACTGATGACTACCATAGTTTAGCCCAAAGCAAATCTGATACCGGTAGTAAACCTCATATCAATAAAACCTTCGTACATTGTCAATGATGAAGGAGACACGCATAATCTCTTAACTACTTATCTAATCAATAATCCGAGAAGTTCACTCGTCCAATCATGGCCATTCCCTAAATTCTTAGCGAAAATATGATATCATTCTTTCAAACATTCCTTATCCCAATACGATAAGGCAAATCTCAGGTCTAGAAACCTCATATCAACCAATATAAGCAGCCCAACCAACAAGTCACACCAAAAGTCATAATAAGTTGCACACAACACGATTTCGTACACCAAACAAGTAATAATTTAGACATGACAGATAATAGTGAGATGGCTAATTTCTACATTATTTTATTTTATCATTTTCAAAGCATCATCACATGTAATATCATCACAGAGTATGTTATAAACTCTGTGATGATCATAGAGTATTTAGTGTTTTCTAGTTCGTATTTTCTTCATGCGTGCTAGTTGACGAGGTTTTTTTATGCCTCAATAGGAATTGTAAGGTAAGGTCCAGCACAACGTGTGCTATATTCCTTGGGAAGATCCAAGCGGCTATGAGATTATATGCCCTCGTGAGACTTTTTGCCGGCAGTTACACCATGATCCTCTACATGAGGCTGCCATCTTAAGGAAATGGAGGCGCAAATGAGTGATTATATGGCCAAGTCATAGAGGCAACACTACCGTAGCTAGCCCCCTTACTTGTACTTTTCCTTTTTTGTTTCTTTTTTCTTTTATTATTAATAAAATAGCTACTAGGCATACCTAGTAGTATAATTTGCCAAAAAAAAAAACAATAGTGAGAAAATTAATAAGAAGGCTACTGAACAAGCTAAGCAATCAGGGAAATTTTTAATATTTTCCTATGAACTATTTTCATACAAGTAAGAGCAAAACGCATGAAATAAGCATAAGGAATTACATCTCATCATAGTACAGTTGCGGCGCGCAACCCGATCCAATAATAGTAACCGGCTCTCCTAGAGCTCACGTCAATATCAACCACACGGACAACCACATTTTTGCACGAACAACTCATGTGCTATAATACAATATCTAGATCCACACGGTCAACTCATGTGCTATAATAACATAATCTGCCCGGCATAGTCACACGCCTCCAGTCCAAACATATCATACAGGAGCAGTTAAACTAGTATACACGTATGTGATGAATGAAATATGATTCTCATGCTCCTGGACTGGTATAAGTGACATGCTAAAGTGTAGGCATGTGCAGTGTGTGCTATTATAGCTCAAATAGTTCACAACAATGGTACAATTATGAGAAAACATTATAGCTTTAAGCTTATAGTAAACTCTAGGCATATTATAGCCTTAGCATTTTCCTGAGCGTGAATAAATACCTTGGTTCTCGTACATGGGCTCAGGCCCACACATATGTGCACCCGTAGCACATGGCTATCACAATGAATTCAAGCAACTAGTGCCTCAACCAAGTTTAAATAAGATGCTCAACTAGCCAGGAACCTTTCACATGATCCCGTCCAGTAGAAAATCATAATACACAACATGCTCCTCACGTTGGTAGGAAATATCCATCTCAAATCATGGTAGAAACCATCAAGAACACTTTGAAATCAATTTGCACATAACCAAGCTATCAGAACTGAATTCCACTAACTTGACCAAGTCACGCATGTCACCAAACCCAATAATATTTTCACCAAAATATCTGTACATCCTCACTACATCATAATTACCCATATAAGTACCACAATCGAGACACCCACTCTAAAAAAGACCTTATGTGTATTTAAAATTATTCTTTTTACCTTCCTTATACTGAAATATATAATCCATAGTCATACAAAATTACCGCAAGTCCCGCACCATCCAATGTAAGTAACCGATTTTAGCGATATACAAATCCGAAAAGTTTTTAGTTGCCACATATACATTTTGAATCCATTAGAACACTCTCGAGAGTCATCCACTCTACTGAAATCTCAATTGTACTGCCCAAGCGACCAAACGACTTGTGCCTCACTAGCACAACAACACCTAAAGAAGTAAATCAAACATTAACGCAACCGGTCAATTTCATACTCCATGCGCACTACATCTCGAGTCATCCTCGGTCTCAACCTCCGCAAGTCATAACTGATCCACAAGTACGCCTCAGACCAAAAACTAATATTTGCCACATAACCATACGATCAAATCATCAATAGCAGGCTTCCCCAATTGGCTCAAAGTCATAGGGTAAAACATTCGATAACTTACAATATCCATACTCTATTACTGGCATAATCCAGCAACGAAATTCAACTAAATCCTTCATAAGCTCATGTGGCACACACCATATAATACCTCAAATTATCTGCTAAGCACGCATTTATTCTTGTGACGGTCAGGTCGACTTCCTTGATCATTTCAAATTCAAATCTCAACACATACACCCCACTGGTAGAAAAGAAAGCCTTCACACAACATCATAATGATCGCATATCCGTAGTTTACCCTGCAGGTGATAACCTACCAACTTAGCTTCAAACTGACATCTCTCCATAACCTTTCACAACCACAACTACTACGCCAACACTTAATCTACCTGGGTCTGAACTCACCACAATACATGAAACAATCTACTTCGTTCCCCAATTAAACAACATGAAAAATCTTTCAACACATTCATACTCGAGACTATATGTCAAATCAATACAGAAACCAAGCACCCAATAGCCTATTTTTCATCACAAGGAAACACTTCTCGTTACATTCAAACCATCTTAACACATCTCACAGTCACATCATACTTATTATATAGCCATTCATCCGCTCATCAAGCCACAAATTTCACTCATAGGGATACTAGCGGACATATAAGTCCAAATGTACAAGTTACAACTGAAGCTACCGAGCTTAAGTTGCGGTCTAACCCTGGCCTCAAGTCCTCCAGACTGGCCCATCACCAAACACAGAATACTCATCTCGAACCTCGTTCATGGAATCACAAATCAGCAATGCACAGCTGATACTGAGCGCTCACATGCGCACACGAATGTATGGAAGGGATTCAAAAAGTTATGTTTCAAACTGAATCAATTTCGCACAATAAGGAAAGCAAGATGGGAAATTATCCTGAATACCCTTTAGCCTCTTGAAGATAAGTATGGACGTCATCATACTGATCCGCAAGACTCTACTAGCACTTGCTCATGACTTGTAGAACCTATAAACCTAGAGCTCTGATACCAATCTGTCATGACCCAAAATCCGACCAGTCGTGATGGAACCTAACTTAACCCGTTAGGTAAGCCAATTAACTACAATCCAATTTAATTAGGTTTATCGAGAAAAATAAATGATAAAATAACTTAACCTTTCTACTTTTCCCAAGGACTGGTAGTACAAATCATGACCGGATTGCGGAAACATCTTCAATGCCAGCTCCCGACATACACCGCAATATCAATATCCAAAATCTACACACAAGGTAAAGAAGTGTAGTATGAGTACAACCGACCCCATGTACTCAGTAAGTATTTTGTCTAACCTCGTCGAAGTAGTGACGAGAAGTTTTAGTAAAAAGATACTCATTGTTATAACATGTGCAGTATATTATCAATATAAACAATTATAGAACATAACAGATAAGGGTATAATGAAACAACTATGCGAGGCAAAAAACGATTATTAGGAGAAATTACAATAGCAAATTCATAACTTTCTTGGTGTGAGAAATATATTCAAGATATCACATCAAATGGCACGGTAACACCTTCGTGCATTTATCTTATTAACTTCATAACTTTCCTAGTGTGAGAAATATATTCAAGATATCACATCAAATGGAACAGTAACACCTTCGTACATTTATCTCATTAAATTCATAAACTTCCTGGTGTGAGAAATATATTCAAGATATCACATCGAATGGAACGGTAATACCTTCGTGCACCTGTCTCATTCTCACCCAATATATATGTGTAGATCAAATTAATTGGCACGGCAACACTCTTCGTGCGTTGATCTCTTTCTCACTGAGCATACATATAACAATACCAACTAGGTGAGAGAAATGACAATAACAATAAATAAAATAAGGTGGGAGACACACAAGAAGCAACAACGAACAAAGCAGTACATATGGACCACAAAAATAGGCTGGGAAAAAGGGGCATAGAAATTATGACAGCAATTAGGAAGGAAAAATATAAATTTCACTAATTAGCATGGTAGAAGGTTTAGATGCAAATATAACAAACAAGAAGAAAATCATAATTTTTGCAAGTTAAACAGATAGAAGGCAAGGATGTATACACAACGAAAATATATCACAATATAATGTATGTCTCTTGTCCTCACGTGCACGGAAACACCCTTCGTGCCATGAACATGTGATAATATAAAAATAATGATAATATAAATGAAATGGCACGACATCACCCTTCGTGATTTTACTCTCAAATGAAATGACATGACATCACCCTTCGTGCTTTACACTCACATGACATGGCACGATATCACCCTTCTTTCTTTACACTCACATGAAATGGCACGACATCACCCTTCGTGATTTTACTCTCAAATGAAATGACATGACATCACCCTTCGTGCTTTACACTCACATGACATGGCACGATATCACCCTTCTTTCTTTACACTCACATGAAATGGCACGACATCACCCTTCCTGCTTTACACATACATGAAATGGTATGGCATCACCCTTTATGCTTTACACTCACATGAAATGGCACGGCATCACCCTTCGTGCTTTACACTCACATGAAATGGCACGGCATCACCCTTCGTGCTTTACACTCACATGAAATTGCACGGCATCACCCTTCGTACTTTACACTCTCCATCACATGATAATATATATACACACACAATGGCACGATATCACCCTTCGTGCTTTACACTCTTCCTCACATGATAATGTATATGAAATGGCACGGCATTATCCTTCATGCATAATAATGTATATTAATGGCAGGGCATCACCCTTCGTGCTTTATACTTTTCCTCACATGATAATATATACGAAATGGCACAACATCATCCTTCGTGCTTTACACTCTTCCTTACCAAGCACATGTATATCATTAACATGCAAGGTAGGAAGCATAAATAACATCAAGGAGAGTGTTTAAACGAATGTTCCAAATTGAACATCAATCGCGACTTTCTAGCCAATAACAATTCAATAAACTTCAAGTACTTTATTATTCCAGTATTTCAACAAGTCTCAAAAATGAGCTTCAACTCATGTATAAAATTCAAAATCTCAAGAATAACGGTCGTAGAGTCGTATTTTTAATTAAGTATAATAACGACCGCAATTAACACATCAATAATTTTCACAAAAGTCCTCCAGATGTTTAATCAAATTATAATAAGCCAAATCAGGGTTTCTAGCATTTAATGTCATATTCATAGAAATCTAGAAGTCAAAGAAGACATGAAACAAGAGTGTCACGTAATTCTACAAAGTACAATAAATCGTATAATTTACCCCCGATCATGATTAACTCTGGCACATGTATATATGCTCGTCGCCTCATATATGTATCACCCCCGCATGTAACAAACAATGGTAATTAGTAAGAAATATCCCCTCAACAAAGTTACGCAAAACACTTACCTCAAACAAGCCAATTCCAATGCCGAGCATGATAAACAATACTCCAAAAATTTTATTCTGCACGTATCAACCTCCAAACGCCTTCCTATCTCCTCAATTCAAGCCAAATGATCAGTATCTATTCAAACAACGTGCAAATTAATCACAATGTGCTCCAATGCTTACAATTTAATAATTTATAAAATTTTCCAACTCCGCTCGAAAAGTTGACAGTGGGGATCACATCTCAGAATCCGAAGAAACTCATAAAATCCGACAACTCATTCAATTACGAGTCCAACCATACTAATTTTACTCAAATCCGACTCCGAATCGATGTTCAAAACTCAAAATTTTATTTTATGAAATTGTAGAAAATTTCTTCGATTTCTCTTAAAAAATCAATAATTTGACGCCAAAAACGAAGATTAATTCATGGAATATAATTACAAGGGAGTCAAGAATACCCCAAGTTGTGTGGTTAAATTTGCCTCTGAAAATCACCCAAACCGAGCTCCCCAACTATGTTTTATCAAAAATGACGAAATCCCCCGTTTATAGGGTTTTAATGATTGGAGCGTCATAGGTGGCGTGGGGCGCTGCCTGTGGCACTATTTCCAGAATCTCAAAAAAATCCCAGCGCTAGGGCTAGTGCCCACGCTACTCTGGGCGCTGGCGACGGAAAATCTTTCCAGATACGGAAATAGACATATATCTCTCATACGATGTCTGAATTCAACGATTATTTTTGCTATGGCTCCAAAATTTTAATACGGATCTAATGCTTCAATCAAGCTGAATTTGGAGCTCATTTGCTTAATATGATACCATTTATGCTTGAAGAAACATTCTTGAAATATCTAAATTAAATTCCGGGCATACACCCTAGTCCAAAATCACCATTCGGACCTAACGGAAGCATCAAAACTTCGATCCGAGGTTGAATACAAAAATTCAAACTTGATCAACTCTTTCAACTAAATGCTTCCAATATAAAATTCATTCTTCCGAACTAATCCCGAAACACCTGAAAATCAAAGCCGACAATACATACAGGTCATAATATATCATATGAAACTACTCAAGATTTCAAATAGTTGAATGGGATGTAAATGCTCAAAACGATCGTTTGGGTCGTTACAGGAATAAACTAAAAACATTCTTGTGAAACCAAAACTTATAAGATCATAAGTATCCAACTTATATATGGCTTTTGCATTATTTTGTTCATTAAGCGTTTAGAACCAAAAAGTGCTTATTTCTCCTGGACTAGAATTAGAACTAAAATCTAATAGGATTTGACATCACATTATTATTTATGACGTGCTTTTTAATGTAGATATTTTCTACTTAATCGTCCGATGACTTCAAATATACTTTATCCGTTCAATTTTACTTGTCTACTATGAATTTTGCACACTCCTTAATAAAAAATAAATGAAGTACATAATTTATCATGATATTCATATTAATTGATGCATATTTTTAATGGATCTGAGAAATTGAATTGAAATGAGTAATTAATACTGTGGGTATAACTGAAAAAAATAAATTATCTTTTTTTAATATGTTAAAAGCGACAAGTAAAAGTGAAAATATATTTTTAAAATATTGAACAAGTAAAAGTGAACGGATGGAGTATTCATCCTACAGATATAAAGGCAATAGCACTGTTTCATCAAAGATCCAAATCTCAACCATTTTCAATCTACAATTTTCACTTTTTTTTAATCTTGGAAACGTGTAAGACATCCCAACATTGCTCGATGATACAATATATACTATTTATTATATAAAATAATTTGGTTCTCTGTGAGCAAGTCTACTTAGTTCTTTTTGTGCAGTTAAGAATAATTTAGTGATTTTAATTGTTTATTTAGTAAAAATTCTGTTTCCGGCCATATTAAACCAATGAATGAATGTCAATTTTGACCACGTTAAGCCCACAATATTTGAGTGGAATCTGTTGGGAAATTGATCTACAATTTAGTCCCAAATGAGAATCTATGGGACATGCTTGAGACGCCAGACACTTGATCAAATGACCATATCTTAGCTTAAATTGCCACAAATCTTAAACATTATTTTGGCGAGGTGTGTGCACGCTATCCCGAGCTATTACTGTTATAAAGAAAAAAAAAATTCACCTTGTAACTTACGTTAAAAAAAAGGTAAAACAATCAATCAAACATCTTAGACGCTTAATTTCTAATTCATATTAAAATGTTCTCCAACCGAATCAATAAAATAAGTAGGCATATGGGAAACACCAAGACCCAACAAAAACACACACACACAATATAATGGCGATGTGTTTTGAAGTATTACATTAACTTGCATCCATTAACAAAGCAACTTTGGCATAACCACTTTGCCAAAATAATCATTTGGATTCAGAGTAAGCCCAATTACAACAACAACAACAACAACAACAACAACCCAGTAGAATCCCATTAATGGGGTCTGGGGAGGGTAGTATGTACGCAGACCTTACCCCTACCCCGAAGGAGTAGAGAGGCTGTTTCCGAAAGACCCTCGGCTCCAAAAAAAAAAAAAAAAGCGAGAGATAATATTAGTATCACAACAACACTCATAAGCTAAATAGCAATACCATAAAATTCAGGGGGAGATAAAGGGAAGGGAGACAATATTAGTAAGCCCAATTACAACAACAACAACAACCCAGTAGAATCCCATTAATGGGGTCTGGGGAGGGTAGTATGTACGCAGACCTTACCCCTACCCCGAAGGAGTAGAGAGGCTGTTTCCGAAAGACCCTCGGCTCCAAAAAAAAAAAAAAAGCGAGAGATAATATTAGTATCACAACAACACTCATAAGCTAAATAGCAATACCATAAAATTCAGGGGGAGATAAAGGGAAGGGAGACAATATTAGTAAGCCCAATTACAACAACAACAACAACCCAGTAGAATCCCATTAATGGGGTCTGGGGAGGGTAGTATGTACGCAGACCTTACCCCTACCCCGAAGGAGTAGAGAGGCTGTTTCCGAAAGACCCTCGGCTCCAAAAAAAAAAAAAAAGCGAGAGATAATATTAGTATCACAACAACACTCATAAGCTAAATAGCAATACCATAAAATTCAGGGGGAGATAAAGGGAAGGGAGACAATATTAGTAAGCCCAATTACATAAAAATATATATGTAAAATTGTGATATCATGCCCATTACGATGCGTAAGTGCAGCTTAAAAAGCGAAACAGCTGGATCCTGCAAAATCCCCATAATCCCAAACATTGAACTTGTAAGCAGTGGTAAGTACTAAAACAAGTACTAGAGAAGACCTTTAATTGTGTTTTTCTCCACTTTCCATCACCTATTGTTTAAAGTTTGGACTTCAGATTCTTCTATTACCGCGTCCTACTGTTTGGGCGACTCTTTTTCTTTGAATTCGTTTTGGATTTTTTGGTCCCCTCCAAACAAAAAGAACTTGTAGATGACGGAATATTTTTGAGAAAATAACTTATTTTCTGAAAAACATTTTATATCAAGTGTTTTCCATTGTTTGCAGGTTAAAGTGGATATACTTCCTGGAAGATGTAACAAATTAGATAGTATTTTGATAAAAATTTTGAGTATTAAATGTTAATAACAATAATGTTTAAGTATCGGTTCGAGTATTCATGATATGTAGTTTTGTTTTTTGTATCAAAGCTTATTGATTGGACTAATTTGGTTGGGGATATTAAGGGAGTAAAATGCTCCCTATAAGAAAGTTCTTCATTTCCAATATTAAAACTCGAATATTGGAACTTGTTTCACCCATGTTATTAGGGTAAGGTAAGAATTTACTCGCAACTGGTGTTTACAATTATATCAGTAGTTACATGACATATATTTTTGCACATAGACTTATAATTACTTAATTATGATTATTTAAAGCATATTTTTTCTTCTCTAAATCGCTTACCGTGATAAGCTATCACATGTCTCACGTATTTTCTTAACTTTTTTGGTTTATTGAATTATCGACAATAATAAAGTTCAAGTGTTCATAATTTAGTCTTTTTTTTCTTGTTGAGCAACAAATCGTGTCAAGGCATCAAGTCAAGGCCGACACGAAGCAAGGTTTTGACTAATCAATTGAATTAATAGCATCGATAATACTGTTGTTAATTACATTTATCTCTTTCTTTGGACGTCAATTTTTGTAGTATTAAGGAATCATAGATTCATAATCCAATATTCTTGGAATTTAAAAAAAAAAGACAAAAGAAACGTTTTCTATTCTGGGGTGTAAATTGAAAGTGAGGAAGCCAGCTGACATCCATACCTGTTAATTATTGTTTTTTTCTTCCTTTTCAAATATTTATATTTTAGGCATGAGCATGGCAAAGAAGTCAAATTAATTTACTGAAAATGAAAGGTGTTAATTTATGACTAAAGAACTAGATATTTCTTATACCTCTGAGATAAACTTGTTATTGGCAAATGGCATTTTTTCCAAGTGCAGCATAAATTTCACAACCTCTAGGATTTTGTGGGGCTCATACTTCTTTATATGCCGGTGCCACCTTTCCCCGTATCTTTTAATAATTAATTACACGTGCTTTAACTCTTGACTATTAGTATCTAGGCTTTATTTCCAATTGACCCAATTGGGGTTTGGTTTAAAATCAAGATATTAATCGATCTGACCTTTTATATGGGATACGTTATACTCCTAAAATTTTTATACTTGTACTTACTAGTTTTATCTAATATCTTTTAGGAAAAAATATAGATTTTAAAACAAAGAAAATATTTAAAGTTGTACGAACTATTGTGGCATTAAACTCATGAGTCATACAATGAATTTATGGGAAAGAGCAATAGAGTTTAGAGTTATGAATATGACAAGAGTGACAGGGAATACTTTGAATTTATGCCTAGTAGATCTACAATAAGTATATTCTTGCTAAGAAGATTGATAAAAATTTACCGCGAAAGAAAACAATATTTACACATGATGTTCATTGACCTAGAGAAAATATATGCTAGAGTACCACAGAAGGTAGGAGTGTCAATGGTTTGGTTCAGCCGGTTATTTTGTAAAACTAGTGATTTGTCCGCGTTCCCGCGGTTATAAAAATAATAGTAAATTTAATATATGCATATTTAAGTTTAATTTTCTAAAATTTTCGAAGGTTTCTCAGTATTTTAAATAGAAGAAGTATGCGAAATAATAGGGAAAAAAAAGAAATAAATATTCACCCATCTGCCATAAACATGAAACTGGGCCATTCCTCTTTTCTTTACATTTTTTATTTTATTTTTATTTTTTTCCTAATATCCCCCTCTTTAATAATATCTTATAGGAGTAGCATATATTAGGAAAAAATATTTATGGGAGGGGATGATGTTTTGGTCTAATAGAAATTATCTATAGTTGACAAATTAAAATATCAAATCCTTATTGACATTACTATATGTATACTATCCCGGGGATACCAAGGAACTCTCTCTCTCTCGTTTTCTTTAATTACTCAAAAGACTAAAAGTTGCGAGTTACACATTTTTATGTTGGGAATCAAATGGTCCTGCCCATATAATATTCTTATCAGCATCCTAAGCACAACCGGTATGAAATTTCAGTGCACTTATTTCAAATTATGTATTGATAAAATAAAATTATAAAAAGTAAATTAATATTTAGCGAAGAAAGACCAAACTTGATGAGGGTGAAAGGACTTTGTCCGAGCCTCAACAAATACTATTACTAAAGCAACATAATTATGGAATTTTGAGGCAATAAACAAATTGCTAAATAGTGTGTCGATGGACACATGATTAGATAAAAAGACACATGTATCCCTCCCACTCGCAATTGTAATGGCATCACGGAGGAACTGTAATTTTTTAACTGGTCCTAAAATCTGAAAGTGTATCTATATAAGTTGGATTTTCATAAAATATTTTATATAATTGGCAATTTCAAGAACAAATAATTTGATTAAGAAAGGTCATCAGATAAACTATACTTGTAACTATAACCTGATCTAGAATATATCTCAGAGGATATGAATCTAGCTTGGGCTCAGAGTAAATTATGGAGCAAAAGAGCCTGTAGAAAGAATTCTAATTAGGTGACAATCTAGAAATCAAAGCACTAAAAAGGAAAGAGAACACTAAGATCTGTCTTTGTGCTCCTACCTCTTATTTCACCCTTAAACTTCTTGTATAGATCAATCAAATCTTTTGGATCCTTTATAATTTGCTTCAAACTATCCAGTATCAGCCTCCATGATATGTAGAAAACATAAAATGGTTCCTCAAATAAATATTAAGCATATCTAATACTCAACCTATAATATAGAATAGAGTAAACTGTTACCTTTGGATGATGCATAGTTTGAAAAATGTCACATAAAATAAAATTGAAATTTATGAGAAGAAAATAAAAAAGGTAGTGGTTGAAAAAAAGCAAAAAAAAAAAAAAGAGAGGTAAAATTCTTACTTACATAATGTACATTAGTATGCCCCTTAATGTTTTTATTCAAAACATAGAAGTCCGTACATGTAGAGAAACACTTTAAAAAATTATCATAAACTTATACATTAATTATTTGCGGGTTATAGATATGAAAGGCATGGGCTAATTGAGATTACTAAAAGTATAGGTTATGAAAGTAAAGAGATATGAGTTAGGATGATAGAATTTTTAATAAAAGATAAATGAAAAAATGACGAAAAACTCAAAAAATGGAGATAAAAGATAAATATATTTCTTGAATTAAGAGAGGTTCCATCTTACTTTTCTATTGCTTTCATTTATATATAAAAAATATAGATTTGTACCATACTAATTTTTCGGTTACTCTATTTTGTATAACCATAATTAGACTTTTCGAGCCCATCCGAATCATCTCGATTTCTCTTCGATATCAGTATGATTCAGTTAGTTTTAGTATTTTTTAAAATGTCATGTACAAGTCTGTCACGACCCAAAATCCCACCTTAGGAATCGTGATGGCACCTAGTCTCTAAGACTAGGTAAGCCTAACACATGAAGAGAGCTAACAGAGGTAACCAACTTAACTATATAAAACTTAAACTGATAAATGGAATAATGTAACTAAAACTGAACAATAGTTATACAATCCCTAGAACCGGTAGTACAGAGTCATACGCTCTATTGAAATACACTAAAATCTCTAGATACAATACTGGTTTGAATTGAAGATAAACAATAGTAAAGAAGATATGTAACGCCCTGATCGGTCCTTTTATGTATTTGAACTCTATTTTCCCTTTTGATGCTTCACATATATGTATTTGTGATTTTATGACTTATGGGGTTGGGTAGTTTTGTTCCGAAAAGATTTTGGGTAGATTTGGACCCTTTGGTTCTTGGTTTAGAAGCCTAAATTAAAAATGTTGACCAAAATTTGATTTTTATGAAAATGACCCCGGAACGGTATTTTGATGGATCCGATAGGTTCTCATCGTGATTTTGGACCCGGGCGTTCGCCCAAAATTAAATTCAGATGTCCCTAGGTTGATTTGACTTGTTTTGCCGAAAGTTGGCAATTTAAGATTTAGAAGTTTTTTCAAATTTGCCCGTAGGTATCGTCTTCAAAATTTGATTTTGTGACTTGGAATAGGTCTGTTTTGCTATTTGAAACTTGTCCGCAAAATTTAGTATCATTTGGAGTTTGTTTTATAGGATTCAGACGCTTGGTTGTAATTTTAGAGGTTCTTGAGTTTTCTTTTGAAATTCATGCATTTTGATGCCCAATTCATAGTTCTAGATATTATTTTTGTGTTTTGATTGTGCGAGCGAGTTCATATAATATTTTTAGACTTGTGTGGATGTTTGGTTTGGAGCCTCGAGGGCTCGGGTGAGTTTTGAACATGTTTCGGGAAGGTTTGGACTTAAATACAGGTTGTTGGTTGATGCGTGGCTATGATTCCATAGTTTAGCACATTATTCGCCTTGTATTTTATATGCTTTAATGATAAATTATACTTTATTTGCGCGTAATGGAGTCTATTTTATGTGTAGGTGAATTGAAGATGAAAGTATAGCAAAAGGAATAATTAAAGTCTAAAGCGTGCTGGAAAACAGTTGAAAAGAAGAAAGAAAGAAGTGAGCAGCCGACAAATGAAAAGCTGGTTTTTAAAATAGTAAGAGGGGAATTGAGTAAAATATCCTTGTCCGTAGTTCCAGCNATAGGGATCGAGGAAGGGGAAAAACCGAAAATTTCACATGGTACTTTTATCAATCTGATTTATTTCGTACCTTTCGTTCAATGAGAAAATGGGTAAAATTCTACAGGATCAAACCTATGGGACTTAAGGAATGATATAAAAAAAAAGAGAGGGAAAATATTCATATTAAATAAATATGAAGTAGAAGAACCCAGATACCTATACAAGGGTTCAAGTTTCGATCGATATTTGCGGAGTTGATTATCCCTCTCGAAAACAAAGATTTGAAGTGGTCTATAATTTACTGAGTATTCGGTATAACTCACGCATTCGTGTACAAACCAGTGCAGACGAAGTAACACGAATATCTCCGGTAGTCAGTCTATTTCCATCAGCCGGCCGGTGGGAGCGAGAAGTTTGGGATATGTTTGGGCCTAGAGCAGGCATTAGAGCAGGCTGGGCAAGCCCTTTAACTCGCGTGGGAGCTGGCGATGCTAGGCCTGGGGCGAGCTGAAGCAGGCGTTATACCTCGCGACGTCAGGCTTGGGGCGAGCTTAAGGTGGCGTTATGCCTCGCGAGGCCAGGTTTGAGACACACACATTCCGAGCTTTGAAGACTTATTTCGTCTCCTAGTTTGACTAGGATTTGGCCTACATGTTTAGGTCTTTTCCTACACATATAAATAGACCCAAAAATGCCACTTTTAAGGATTTTTTGGCAACCGGAGGCAAGGATAGCTCGTGGAACAACCGTTGGGAGCTAGACTCATCGATTTCTACATCCTTTTATCCTTACTTTGTAATTTAATTATACAAAATATTTTGGATATTGTTACTATGAGTATGAGTAGTTAAACTCCTAATCTAACAAGAAAATCAATAGTACGATTAGTGCAGAAGTGTAGCGTGAGCAGGATATTGCACGCAATTGCGGAACGGCTCAGGAATGCACCTCACCACTAGGCCTCGGGATATCTGGGATGCGCGCCGGTAATACCGCTAGATGTACCTGCCTCAGATCCTGCACGATTAGTGTAGAAGTATAGCATGAGTACATAAATAACATGTACCCAGTAAGTATCAAGTCTAACCTCGAAAAAGTAGTAATGAGGGGTCGACTTCGACACTTACTATGGGCTAGCAATATGAATATAAAAATTCCAAATAAACATGAGTTATGTAATTAATAATAATAAACCATTAACAAGCAGGAGCAAATAATACTTTCACAAATTAATAAGTTCCAAATAAATTCCCGTCATTGATAAGTGTAACCTCATAAGCCACAAAATAATATCAAGTATGATTAGGCTCCGAGTATTATTAAGCACGATTTATGTCGAGGTCGTACGACCCGATCCAGAATAACGTGTACACTGTCGAGGGATATGCGGCATAATCCATAGATGCATCTATCTACTGCCGAGGTGTTCGGCCCGCTCCACAAGAAGAGAGGATTTTTTATAAGCAATTGACTTAAACGTTATAATATGGCTAGTACACAATATAATAAAATTTCCATTAACGGTCAAGTAATCCGCTAAAAATATAAGTAAGTGAAATTCAGTCTGTAACAATTCCTCTAACAAGTTCTAATATAATTTGGGCACTTAAATTAATAAGTAGGGTGCAAACATTTCAAGTAATCTATGATTTGGGTCCTAAACTACCCGGACATTAGCATGAATAGTAGTTACGCACGGACTCTCGTCACCTCGTGCGTACGCAGCCCCCACAATTAGAAGCAAATATTAATTTAAATCACCTATGGGGTAAATTTCCTCTTACAAGTTAGACAAGAGACTTACCTCGTCTCAAAGCTCACTTTCCGGTCATAATTTCGCTCTAAAGCCCCAACTCGGTGCCGAACAATCAAAAACTAGTCAAATGTTATGTAAATTAATCAATACACGTTCAAAAGTTCATATTCTAACTATTAGAGTGATTACCCAACCCCAATTGAAGGATTTCTAAAATTTATCCCGGGCCCACATGCCCGGATTCCGGAAAATTTTGAAGAAAGTTATTACCCATAACCTCACGAACTCAAATATATAATTTTCACTTAATTCTCTAACCATTTTCATGGTTAAATCTCATTTTTATCAAAATCTAGGTTTTTCATCTAAACCCATAATTTTTACAATTTAGATGCTAAAATCTACCGTTAATCTATGCATTTAACTTATATTGGATAGAATTTATTTACCTCCAAGTGCTAGGTGAAAACCCCTCTCCAAGAGCTCCAAAATCGTCCAAGAGGTGAAAGAAAATGAGTTAGAAATAGCTTAAATCCATAATAAATGAGGCTCACTGCCTCTAGGACTTCCGCATATGAGGCTCCGCATCTGCGGAAAGGGCCTCGCAGATGCGATCCTCCCCTCAGCTGGCTCCTTCGCTTCTGCGACTAGCAGCTCGCTTCTGCGAGACCGCTTCTGGGTGATCTTATCGCACATGTGCCTTCCCCGCTTCTGCGATCGTCTGCTCCGCATCTGCGCTTCCGCAGGTGCAGTCCTCCCCCCTGCTTCTGCGATTCCTGGGTAGCCTTTGCTGGGACGCTTCTACGGTTGATGTCTCGCTTCTACGAGCTCTCACCTGCGGCTGGCCTTCCGCAGTTGCGATTACACCAGAAGCTGGATGCTTCAGTCCTTTCCTCTAAGTCCAAATCTTGGTCCTCGCCTCGTCTGATTAACACTCGAGTCCCCCAGGGCCCCGCCTGATTATACCAACAAGTTTGAAACCATAAAACGTACTCACTCGCACCCACCGAAAGCGGAAAATAACATTGAAACTAAGAATCACACCCCAAACCAAATTGAATTAATGAACTTCAAGTTCTTCCAACTTACTTCGAACGCGCCGAAACGTACTTGAACTACTCGGAATGACACCAGATTTTGTGTGCAAGTCTTAAATCACCATACAGAACCATTTCCAGGCTTGAAATCTCCAACGGACCTCGATAACACCAAAACCTACTCTAAACCAAATCTAAAGAACTTTAAAACCTTCAAGGTGCCAACTATCAATATTAAGCGCCGAAACGTTTTCGAGTCATCCAAAACCCGATCCGAACATACGCCTAAGTACAAAATCATCATACGAACTTATTGGGAACATCAAATCCCGATTCCGAGGTCATTTACTCCAAATGTTGACCAAAGTCAAACTTAGCCCTTTTTCCAACCTTAAGGAACCAAGTGTTCCGGTTTCAACCCGAACCCTTCCAAATCCCGAACTAACCATCCTCACAAGTCATAAAATAGTAAACGCATATACGGGGAGTCTTATTTAGCGGAACAGTGACCTAGGAAACAAAATGACCGGTCGGATCGTTACATTCTCCACCTATTAAATAAATGTTCGTCCTCGAACGAGTCTAGAATCATACCTGAAGTGCTGAACAAGTGTGGATATCTGCTCCACATGTCCTCCTCGGTCTCCCAAGTCACCTACTCGACTGGTTGACCCCTCCACTAAACCTTTAATGCAGAAATCTTCTTGGACCTTAATTGGCGAACCTGTATGTCAACAATGGCAACTGGCTCCTCCTCATAACCCAGGCTCTCATCTAACAAAACCACTTGTCTCGTTTGGAGGAGGAGGGGAGGCCGTATGGTGGCCTTAAAATGAATGACTCCTTCCCCGATTAGCAACTCTTGGCTATTTCAATGAAAGATGTGCCATGGTTCGCGGATATAGCAAATTTCCTTGTGTGTGGAATCATCCTGGATGAGTTCTCTTCAAATCAAAGGAAGAAGCTCAAATGGGATTGTCAAGAATATTATTAGGATGAACCATACCTTTTCCGAATTTGTATGGATGGGGTGATTAGAAGATGTGTATCGGAAGAAGAGCAAGGTGAAATTCTTGGGACTTGTCATTCTTCTCCATATGGTGGTCATCATGGTGGATTAAGAACGGAGGCCAAAGTGCTAAGTTGCTGTTTCAATTGCCCCACTCTTTACAAGGATGGTAGTGAGCTAGTGAAAATATGTGATGAATGTCAACGGGCAGGTGGAATCTCAAAGAAAAATAAAATGCCTCTCACTACCATTTTGGAGATTGATATTTTTGATGTGTGGGGTATTGAATTCATGGGTACTTTTGTGAGTTCTTGTGGAAATACCTACATCTTGGTCGCGGTTGATTATGTTTCCAAACGGGTTAGTTGTTTCTCTACCCAACAATGAGGCGAGAAGTGTGGTGACATTCTTGAAGAAGAATATTTTCACAAGGTTTGGTACTCTACGGGCTATTATAAGCGATGTAGGCTTATATTTTTCCAATAAGGATTTCGACACTTTACTTGGCAAGTATGATGTTACTCATAAAGTCACAACTCCCTATCATCCACAAGCTAACGGTCAAGTAGAAGTCTCCAACCTGGAGATATAGACTATTTTGTCCAAAACGGTGAATACTAATCGAACGGATTGGTCCAAGAAGCTTGATGATGCACTATGGCTTATCAGACGGCTTACAAAACAACTATCGAAATGTCACCATACCGGTTTGTGTTCGGAAAAGCTTGTCATCTTCCTGTGGAACTAGAGCACAAGGCCATGTGGGCTCTAAAGGAGTTGAATCTTGATTGGAATATAGCCGCTAACTCGAGGATTCCACATTTGAATGAATTGGATGAGTTCTGGTACCATGCTTATGCAAGTTTGTCCTTGTACAAAGAAAAGATGAAATAGCTTTATGAGAAATACATTTGAAACAAAGATTTCAAGGTGGGCTATCTTTTATTATTGTTCAACTTAAGGTTGAGGATGTTTCCTGGGAAGCTAAAGTCTACATGGACCGATCCTTTTGAAATTGTGGGTGTGACACTTTTTGGTGCATTGGACTTAAAGAACAAAAACAATGAAGTATTCTAAGTCAATGGTCACTGGGTGAAACACTATTTGAGAAACGTTGGAGATAGCCACGTCGTGGCGGTCATTCATTTCAATTGATGGTGTTCTGCGTCATGCCGTGACGTTAAATCAGGCACTTCTTGGGAGGAGAGCTGAGTTATCCAACAAATAAGGTGCGTTTACTGCTCTCTTTCATCCAGTTTTTCTTCTGT
>AWOL01S0006552.1:6868-20306 GCA_000715115.1 Nicotiana otophora | reverse complement strand
GAGACCATGTCGACACGAAGTATTTTCCTTGTAACCATCCGAGGGTGATGCCCCCCAGTATTTGAGGTTGATTGTAAAGGAACTTCGGATACTGTTGAATTGCTCTAAGTTAGCACGAACAATTGTTGCCTCGTTAAAACCTCATCGGAAAAACCCATTTGGGACAAAACCCGGTCTAAGGGAAAAAGAGTGCAACGCGTGCTTTTAGATCTAAGGATTTTGTGTTTGAAGAATCCTTTGGTGTATTCGATTAAACACCTGCAAATGGTTAGTATAAAATATAAACGAAAATGGAGAAGGTCGTACCTTAGCAGTAATATCGTTTGAGGAGAGATATGTTCCAATTGTTTGGTAATTATTCGCCGTTCATTGTGCCAAGTTTGTAGGATCCATTTCGATGATATCGAGGACCTGATGCGGTCCCTCCTAGTTCGGTTCGAGTTTTCCTTCATTTGGGTCTCGAGTATTGAGGGTGACCTTTCTCAAAACCAAGTCTCGATTTTAAAGTGTCGAAGATTGGTTATTCGATTGTAGTACCTTTATATCCACTATTTTTTTGCGGCCATTAGAACGAGGGCGGCTTCCCGTTTTTCATCTAGCAATTCGAGGCTTGTATTCATAGCCACGTGTTTTGATTCTTCCGTTGCATATCAAAACCTGACGCTAGGTTCCCCAACTTTAACCAGGATCGTAGCTTCGGTGCCATGTACTAAAAAGAACGGTGTTGCCCCCGTACTAGATTTTGACGTTGTTCGATACGCCCAAAGGAATTCGGGCAATATTTCTCTCCATTTTCCTTTAGCATCATTCAATCCTTTCTTTAGATTTTGAATGATGGTTTTGTTTTGTCGATTCGGCCTGTCCGTTCCCACTAGGATGATTTGGGATCAATAAGATCCTCTTTGTTTTGTGATCTTCGAGAAATTTTGTCACTTTGCCGCCGACGAATTGCTTTCCATTGTCGCATACGATCTCGTAAGGCATCCCAAATCGGCATATAATGTGGTCCCAGATGAAGTCTATGACTTCTTTCTCTCTAATTTTCTCGAAAGCATGTGCTTCAACCCACTTAGAGAAATAGTCAGTCATAAACAAAATAAATTTAGCTTTACCTGGGGCCGATGGCAGAGGGCCGACGATATCTATTCCTCATTTCATGAATGGCCATGGGGATAAGACTGAGTGGAGTTGCTCTCCAGGTTCGTGAATCATCGACGCATAGCTTTGACATTTATCGCACTTTTGAACAAACTATTTTGTATCATTTTCCATATCGGCCCAATAGTATCCTGCTCTGATGACTTTGTGAACTAATGATTCGGCACCAGAATGATTTCCATAGGTGCCCTCATAGATTTCTCGTAGTACGTATTTGGTATATCCTGGTCCCAAACATATTGCCAATGGTCCATCGAACATCCTTCTATATAGTGTTCCATCTTCGACCAATGTGAATCGTGCGACCTTCATACGTAGAGTCCTCAATTCTTTAGGATACGATGGAAGTTTCCCATTCTTTAGGTACTCGATATATTTGTTCCTCTAATCCCAAGTCAGACTTGTGGAGTTGATTTCGGCGTGGCCTTCTTCGATTACTAACCTTAAAAGTTGTACGATAGTCCCCGAGCTAATCTCGCCGTCTTCGACTGAAGACCCCAAATTTGCAAGGGCATCGGCCTTGCTGTTTTGTTCTCGAGGCACATACTTTAAGGTACATTCTTTAAGCCGATGTAGAGTCACCTGTAATTTGTCCCAAGTACCTCTGTATTCGATCTTCTCGAACGTCGAAAGTTCTGCTGACTTGGTTTACCACAAGCAGGGAGTCACATTTGGCCTAGATGACTTTTACTCCCTAACCTTTAGCTAGCTCGAGACCTGCAATCAAGGCGTCATACTCGGCCTCATTGTTAGTTAACTTGGAAGTTTTGATAGCTTGTCTAATTGTATTACCCTTGGGCAGCCTCAAAACGATGCCTACCCCAGACCCCTTCACGTTCGAAGCACTGTCTGTGAAGAGGGTCCACACCCTCGATGATGTACCTGACTTTAATAACAGTTCTTTTTCGACCTCGGGTACGAGGGCTGGCATAACGTCGGCCACGATGTACGCTAATATTTGAGACTTGATGGTTGTTGGGGGTCGGTACTCGATATCGTACCCACTGATCTCCATGGCCCATTTAGTCAATCGGCCCGAAAGTTTGGGCTTATGCAAACTATTACGAAGGGGATAAGTAGTCACCAAATAGATCGGGTGGCACCGAGAATATGGTTTTAATGTCCTAGAGGCGTTTATTAGGGCAAGCGCTAATTTTTCTAAGTCTGGGTGCCGTGTTTTGACCTCACATAAAGTTCGACTAACATAGTAAACAGGAAATTGCGTACCTTATTCTTCTCGAACTAGGACCCCACTTATCGCGATTTCCGATACTGCTAAGTACAAGTAGCGTTGCTCGTCCTCTTTCGGAGTATGAAGCAATGGCGGGCTCGAGAGGTACCGCTTTAATTTTTCCAATGCTTGTTGGCATTCCTGGGTCCATGCAAAATAGTTCTTCTTTTTGAGGAGAGAGGAACCTGTGACTTCTATCAGAATACCTCGAGATGAATCGGCCTGGGGCTGCTATGCACCCTATTAATCTTTGTACGACCTTAACATTGTTCACAACTATGATGTCATCGATTGCCTTGATCTTATCGGGGTTGATTTCGATACCCCGATTTGATACCATAAAGCTGAGGAACTTACCAAAGCCGACCCCGAATGCACATTTCTCCGGGTTGCGTTTCATGTTGTATTTCCTTAGTATATCGAAGGTCTCCTGCAAATGTGTCAAATGGTCCTCTGCTCGCAAGGACTTAACTAGCATATCATCAATATAAACCTCCATTGACTTACCTATTTATTCTTCGAACAATCGATTTACTATGAGTTGATAAGTGGTACTAGCATTGTTTAGTCCAAACAGCATTACATTATAACAATAGGTGCCGTACTTAGTGTTGAACAAAGTCTTTTGTTGATCCTCCGGGTTTTTTTGTATTTGATTGTACCCGGAGTAGGCATCGAGAAAACTAAGGATCTCGTGGCCGGCCGTGGTATCAATCATGTGATCGGTATTTGGCAGAGGAAAAGAGTCTTTAGGACATGCCTTGTTTAAATCTTTATAGTCTACGCACATTCTAAGTTTATTTCTCTTTTTAAGGACTACGACTACGTTTGCTAACCATTCGGGATATTTAACCTCCCGAATGGATCCTATTTTGAAAAGTTTGGTAACCTCGTCCTTGATGAATACATGTTTTACCTATGACTGGGGTATATTCTTTTGTTTTACTGGGCGGAACTTCGGGTCCAAACTCAGTCGATGTGTAGTGATTTCCGGCGGGATCCATGTCATATCTAAGTGAGACCAAGAAAAATAATCCATATTATTAATAAGAAATTTTATAAGTCTTTCCCTGAGCTCTGGGTTTAACCCCGTACCCAGGTATACCTTTCAATCGGGTAGATGTCCGATCAGTATGACTTGCTACAATTCCTCGACTATCGATTTTGTGGCGTCGGAATCCTCGAGGATTATGAATGATCGAGGGATCCAATAGTCATAGTCCTCATCCGTTCCCTGCTTCCCCAATTGAGTTGAAGCCTGTAGTTGTGGTTGCTATTTAGCTTCCTGTTTTCCTTTGGACTCCGATCCCTTTGTTGACGAAACCGCCGATACCGGTATCACTTCGTCAACCGTGAAAATCTCTTTGGCAGAGTGATGTTCCTCGTACACCGTTTTTACTCCATCTGGTGTTGGGAACTTCAGCATTTGGTGAAGGGTTGAGGGGACCACCCGCATGTTGTGAATCCAGGGTCTTTCGAGCAGTGCGTTGTATCTCATATCGCCTTCGAACAGCTGGAACTTTGTTTCTTGAATAGTTCCGGCTACATTTACTGATAGGATCATTTCACCTTTAGTTGTTTCACTAGGCGTGTTGAAGCCATTGAGAATCTGAGCTACGGGTATGATCTGATCTTATAGGCCGAGCTGCTCCGCGACCCTCGATCGAATAATATTGGCCGAGCTTCCCGGGATTAATTAAAACACGTTTAACATGAATTTTATTCATAAGGATAGAAATTACCAAAGCATCATTGTAGGGTACTGAGATCCCTTTTGCTTCATCATCATTGAATGATAAAGTGCCTTCTGGCACATAATCTCGAGTTTGTTTTTCCCTGGTGATTGATACTTTAATATGTTTGAACACTAGCCTTTGTGGAATATCGACCCCACCAACGATCATGTGAATCACGTGATTTGGTTCTTCCTGCTCGTTTTTCCTATTTGCATCCCTGTCTCTGACATGATTTGTAGCTCGGTCTCTCAAGAATTCTCGAAGGTGACCCTCGTTGAATAGACGGGCCACCTCCTCCCTTAGTTGTCTGCAATCTTCAGTTTTATGATCATGTGTACCATGGTATTTGCATATTTGATTGGGGTTCCTTTGGGATGGATCAGTTTGTAGGGGTCTTGTGCATCTAGTATCTTTGATTCTCCCAATGGCTGACACCATACCCGATGCATCGATGCTGAAGTTGTATTTTGATAATCGTGGTGCTTCTGTGGGATTGGCATGTTTATCGAATCCACTTTTGCTCATGAGCCCTCGAGAGCTCTATCTTCGATTGTTCCTTTGATCATTTCGGATGAGATTACATCCTGAGCCTTTGTTTCTACGATATGCATTGTATGGTCGATACCGATCTCTGCTCAACCGGGGTTCTCTGTCGATATCCCTTTGAGTTCTGCCGACGGGCCTGTTTGGATAAGCGGAACCAGAAGGGGTCCCCAACGGATCATCCTCGACCTAGATCTTTGACCCGTACCGATTATGTACATCAGCCCAGGTTACCACTTGATATTCAATTAAATTCTGCTTTAGCTGTTGTGATGCAACTGAACTTCATTCGTTCAAACCTTGAGTAAAGGTTTGAACAGGTCAATCGCCTGTGACCGGTGGTAGTTCTATGCGTTCCACCTAGAACCGAGATCCGAATTCTCTCAGCATTTCGTTGTCTTTTTGTTTCATCATAAAGAGGTCCGATTTTCTAGTCGCAACCTATATCGCTCCGGACATGTGCCTTTATGAAGGAGTCTGCAAGACTGGTAAACAAATCGATGGAATTAGGCGGCTAATTGTGGCACCATATCATTGCTCCTTGCGACAAGGTTTTTCCAGATTTCTTCAGTAGAACAGATTCAATCTCATCGTCTTCCTAGTCATTTCCTTTTACTGCGCATGTAAAATAAATGACATGTTCATTAGGGTCGGAGGTCCCATTGTACTTAGGAATTTCTGGCATTCGGAATTTCTTCGGAATGGGTTTCGGAGTCGCACTTGGAGGGAAATGATTCTGTATAAATTTCTTTGAATCCATACCCTGTATAAACGGTGGTGCCCCCGGTATTTGGTCAACACAGGAGTTGTATGTCTCCACTTTCTTGTCATTTCCCTCGATTTTCTTTTCTACCGATTCAATCCGTTTGGTGAGCTCCTCGAGTATTTTCATATTGGCGGCGGGGTCAGTCCCCGATTCATTGGCATTCGACCTTTTCGGCACAGGCTCGGTCCTGTGAATGACTTTTGGTTCGATCCTACATTTGCATTCGGTACTGATTTTGTAGTTGTGCTATAGCGGCTAGTTGAGCCTGTAACATTTAAAATATCAATTGGACGCTAACTCCACCATCTTCTCCATCCTGCATACCTCGACCACCTGATCGAACTTCTCTGCGTATGCTACCTTTGGGATCAACGCCCAAATTTGCGTTTAGGGCGACATGTTAACTGACATCGACGGGATTTGCAATTGGTTCTTCCTCGAGGTCAGCCTGAGGCACCTCGATCCCTAGGTCGGCTATATTATATTGTTCCCCGTGAAATCCGAGGCCGTTGTCACCATGTGTAGGCCCTGCTTGTAAGTTTGACATATTTATCCTGAAAACAAAGATACTTACGAGAACAAGTGTAAAGCATTGTGTGTTATTAGACTCAGTATTAAGCAATCACTATTATCAGTAGCCCCACGGTGGGCACCAAACTGTTTACCCTTCAAATTGGATAACAATTAAACTTATAATGTGGTTTCAAGGACACGTGATTCCACCTAATACCAATTGATAAAAGTGAGTATGAGTAATATAAATTAACAATAAAGTAAAGAGAACCAATGTTAGAACGGAACTCAGCCCTCGAGTTTGTACACCCTTGAACTGGTCGATGCCAGAACAATTAAAGTGTAGCATGCTGATGAACAATAATGTAAATGAGAACGAGAATTATATTGCTTTTGTCCCTGTCCACCGTGTCATACAAATTATTAGAACCCCCCTTTATATAGTAGAGGAATTCCACTTATGGTATAATTCTAAATACATAAGAAAATCTCAAAAAAATATTAACCATTTCTGATTTGATCCGTTCCGAGATTTAAGCCGTGATCCTCGATCAGTCACTGATACCTCGCCTTTTAATTATTATGTTATCTTCGATCATTGTTCGATGTCTGTCTCATTTGGCTTCGATCACTACCAGCCTCGATCTCGACAGGTACCTCGATTCTGAACTCGGTACCTTATCCTCGTGATTTAGTCTATTACGTTACGAGACCGTCCTTCGATGCAACCTCCCGGTCTCGGTCAAATAGTAAAATCGGGTGGGCCTGCTTTTAACCGTATACACAAATACTACTTTTCAAACCAAATACTACTTATCTAGTCTCTCTCGCCCCCGCTCTATTTATCTTCTATATTTTCAAAATATTATATGTCATTTTTTTTAATTATTGAGTGTAATTTTAAAGATATTATACATAAAAAATTACTAATTAGAAAAATATTGTTTGAGAGAAAAGTAGTTCAAATATAATATGAACTATTATAGTTCACATAAAATAACATGAAAAGGATTACGATTATATTACATTATTCAAATAAAAATAATAATTTATGTAGGATAATAAAAAAATATTAATAGGGTTTAAAGTCCAATATAAAGATTTAACAAAACAATTAGGTGCAAGAAAGGGATAAGTTCTAAAGTATTAACCATTATTTTACACATAAATGTGCACCTTTTATCCATGATAAAGTTTTCTTGTTATATATTTCAAGATCTCATGGTTGATATTACTTCTTTAAATTCCTAAACACGTGGCCTTTTAAATATTTTTCAACTTTAGCAAATCTTTCGTGGTTGATATTTTTCAACTTCTACAAGAACTAAACATGTCAAAATTATATTACCTATTTAAAGTCCTAAACACGTGACCTTTTAAATATTAGGCATAAACATTATATGATCTATTAATTACTTTAATATCGTTAAAACACATACACATTAGTTTAACGTTTTTCCCCCACAGAATCTGCATCCACTAAAAGTAATACGAAAGATTTATAAATATTTTATAGAGTTTAAACAAGGAAAGAATTTATATAGGGTAAAATACCAATTGATTTAAAGCCCTAAACTTTAGAACTTCTTTCCTACCTCAAATAAGGAAATATTTAATAATCAACATTTTAGTCAATTTTAAAGTTCTAAATATTAGAGAATTAATTAAATGACTGTTTTATCCAATGTGAAATTTATTTTTAAATGGTAAAAAAGGCGAACGACATTTCGGTAAGAGGTTTCGTTCTTTTAATATAATATAGATATAGATAGATATAGATTCATATATGTAGATTTTGATCCTATTACTTGAAAAAAAAAAGAAACGGCTTAGACAAAAGGGGTGTTTTTATGTTTTCAATTCACGCCAATTCCTCTAGTCGTTGTAAGGGTATCATGTGCCAAGGGCTCCATCGTTCAAGAATGTCAGATTCAAATCCTGAAATTCATGCTCTGGGAATGCAGCTCCTCCAGTTTATGTCGAATACTTCCAAACGATTGGATACTCAGTAAGGGCATTTGTTGGCACTGCTTCAGAAGATACGGAAGTCGAAGGCGGAAACTACTAAGAATTTAAAGCTAATCCGGGAAAAATTTGATTTCCGTTCTCCACCAGTTAATCCCTCAGGTATACTTTCCTCTTCTTGCATGCATGTAATGAGCCCAACAATTGTAGCTTTTTTGTCTTAATTGCATTTTATCTGTTGCAACTGTAGCAACTGTATTTCATTTAGCATAAGCCTTTGGGTCCGTTGGTGAAATGTATGCTTGTATGTATATGTGTGTGTGTATGCTGATTTATCATAAGTTCCATGCATCTGTGAAATATGTGTATACTGATTTGGACTTTATTGATTTCTAAGATGTATTTATCTTCCTCTCATTTTCTAAAAATTCTCCCATTAGTGGATTTGGTATATTGTTACAGAAGTATAGCCAGCTCCATCGCCATCGCCACATCAGCAGCACAATGTGATTCGTAATAATTGGATTAAAGGGGAATGTACATATGGTCACACATGTACGTATTTGCATTCTTGGACTAATAGTGATTGCTTCAATTCGTCAATCAAAACTGAAGTCTCCCAGGTCCTATTGTAATGACCCGGCCGGTCGTTTTGAGAGTAATAGCCCTAATCCCCTACTTTATACTATCCCCGTATATGTTTCTGCTTATGTGACTTGTCAGGAGGTCTTGTTTTTGGTTTCGGAGTGAGTTGGGACACTTAGTCCTTAAAACGGAAGCTTAAGTCTTAGGATTTTGACCGTAGTCGGAAATGTGTGAAGACGACTCCAGAATGGAGTTCCATTGGTTCCGTTAGATCTGTTGGGTGGTTTTGGACTTATGAGCATGTCTGGACTGTGAATTTGAGGTCTGTAGCTAATTTAGGCTTGAAATGGCGAAAGTCAAATTTTTAGAGATTTTGACCGAAAGTGGACTTTTTGTTATCGGGGTCTGATTCGGATTCTGGAAGTTGGTGTACGTCCGTAATGTTGAATATGACTTGGGTGCAAAATTGGAGGTCAATCGGACGTGGTTTGATAGGTTTCAGTATCAGTTGTAAAACTTTGAAGTTTCAAGTTCATTAAGTTTGGATTAAAGGGTGATTCATGCTTTTGTTATTGTTTGATGTGATTTGAGGGATCGACTAAGTTCGTGTGATATTTTAGGAATGGTGGGTATGTTTGATCGAGCTCTCGGGGGCCTCGGGTGTATTTCGGATGCTTAATGATTTGAATTTGGACTTGGGCAAATGGTTGAAGTTGCTGGTTATGGTGTAATCGCACCTGCGCAATGCTGATAGCAGGTGCGAGAAATATGGCACAGAAGCAGAGTTGGGTGAATTCTTTAGGGGTCGCAGGTGTGTGGGAAAGGCCGCATATGCGATGCCCGCAGATGTGCAAGGCTGATCGAAGGTGCAAAGAGAGACCGCAGAAGCGGACAGGATTCTGCAGGCGCGCACTCGCAGGTGCAGCCTCTTTATCGCATGTGTGGAGGTAGAGGGGAGTAAGTGGTTTGCGCAAAAGCGCTCTTTTCGCCGTACAAGCGGATGCATAGGTGCGAGCCCAGGCTCCGTATGTGCGGAAATGCCTGGGCAGAACCTACTTAACCGAGACTTCGAGATGTTTGGCCACTGTTATCACTTTGAGCTCAGACTTTAGAGGTTTTTGAGAGGGTTTTCGAAGAGATTACTGAGGTAAGCTTCTTGTATTCATTTTTCATCAATAATCTTCCTTCCCCATTTATTTTTTCGCCTAGTTAGTGTGTATTTAAGGTGGAATTTGGGAGTTTGAGGCTAGGGATTTGAAGAGTTGCATTTTTGGTTTTGAGTGGTCATTTGAGGTCAGAGTTTAATAAATTATATATGGTTGGACTCCTGAGTGAATGAGCTTTTGGATGTTGAGATTTGTGCCAGATTCCGAGATGTGGGCCCGGGGAGACGTTTTGGGCCGGTTTCTAATTTCTTGCTTTAGCTTTGATTTGATTAATTAGATTAGTTTCTTATAGTTGTATTTATGGTATGTAATTGATTTTGGCTAGATTTGGGCCATTCAGAGTAAGATATTCGTGGAAAAGGCATTATTACCTATTGATTGAGCTTGGTTCGAGGTTAGTGGCTTGCCTAACCTTGCGTGGGGGAAATCCCATTAGGATTTGGTACTCTTGTGATATGTGAGCGTCGTGAACTTGAGAAAACGAGTATGTACATGGGCTATTTGATGTAAAACACGATTTATTTTACTGAGTAGTAATATGTTCTTCCTTTAAATTAAGTTATAACATTTAAATGAGTATTAGCATGTTTTTCATTCTTAATTAAGCTATCCCATTATGTATAGCTATCATGTTTAGTCTAATATCCCATGTCTACGTGCTTTAGCTACTTATTTGAACTATGTGAAGCATGCCTAGTTGATTTCCTGCTTTTTCCTTGTTCTTTATCAGTATAACTGTAGAAATCTTGCTGTTACCTGTTGTATTTATCGGTTTGAACTGTGTATTTACTTTTGAAACTACTAGGCGGTTCCTCGGGAGTTCTCCCTACACATTTACCTTTGAGACTACGATGCGGTTCCTCGGTTGTTCTCCCTGCATATTTACTTTTAAGACTACGAGGCGGTACCTCGGGAGTTCTCCCTATACATTTATTTTTGAGTCTACGAGGGGGTTCCTTGGGAGATCTCCCTGCACATTTATGTTTGGGACTACGAGATAGAATCTCGGGAGTGCCCCCCATTGTTATGACATTTTTCTTGTGTTGTTGTTTCTCTGTGAATTCTTGCTGTTAATTTCTACGATTTTACTTGATTGTTATTATATCATCTGTCTTGTTATTATATCCCTGTAGGGCCCAGACCTGACCTCGTCATTACTCTACCGAGGATAGGCTTGGCACTTACTGGGTACCAATTGTGGTGTACTCATGCTACTCTTCTTCACATATTTTGTGTGCAGATTCAGCTGCTCACTATCAGCCGCATTACCAGTGAGTCGAGATAGTTTTGGAGACTTCAAGGTATATCTGCCACGTCCGCAGACCTCGGAGTCCCCCTCTATTCTTCCCGTCTCAAACACTTCCAGTATTTCGTTTTGTTAGACTCTGGTGTATAGAGATACTATTTCTTTTTAGTAGCTTGTGACTCATGATATTTCGGGTGTTAGGAAGACTGTGAATTATAGAGTATTGGTTATTGTACATGCCGAGCGACATTATTACTAGTTATTCAGTTATCCACTGCTGTTAGTTTCCAAGTTTTACTTTCGTATTGTTATTTCCACAATTATTTAGGCTTACCTAGTCATAGAGACTAGGTTTTGTCACGACGTTATACAGAGGGAGTTTGGGTCGGGACAAATCTGTATGAGAGCTCTAGGTTCATAGGTGTCATGAGTTACAAGCCAATTTATTAGAGTCTCACGGATCGATACGGAGACGTCTGTACTTATCTTTGGGAGGCTATGGAACTGTTAGAAAAAAATATACTTCTTTGATTCCTTGTCGTGCGATCTTTGTTTACATCAAAAAATTCTAAACTTATGTATTATATGCTTTCTCACTGATGGTGAGGACCCGTGCCGGAGGATCTGATGACCAGGCACCCACGCCCTGTGCTAGAGCCGTGAGAGGCCGGGTTCGGGGTAGTGGCCGAGGACGACCACGCGGTGCATCCAGAGCACCCACACACGCTGTGATAGAGGAGGCCCCGGTAACTCCAGCTGGAGGGCAGGCACCTGAGGTGCCTATTTCTGCAACAGCTATCCAGGAGGCTCTAGCCTAATTTCTGAGCATATTCAGCACCTTAGCTCAGGCTGGACTGATTCTACTTGCTCCTTCCACATCTCAGGCTAGGGGAGGGGAAAAGACTCCCGCAGCTCATATACTGAGTAGAGGGTCCGTGTTGACCATGCCCAGAGTTCATCCCTATGCATTCGGTAGCTCTGGTTCAACACGAGACTAGGACAACCGCTTCTGAGGCAGAGCAGCTCAGACTTGAGAGGTATAAGAAGTACCACTCACCTACCTTCAGCGGATTGGCTACAGATGATGCTCAGGGTTTGTTTGAGGAATGTCATTGTATTCTCCGTACTATGGGCGTAGCGGAGATAAGTGTGGTTTCATTTACCACCTCCCAGCTTAGAAGAGCAGCCTATCAGTGTTGGCGTGCTTATGAGTTGAGTAATCCGGATTAGGCAGACTCACTTACATGGACTTAGTTCTCGGACATGTTTTTGAGAGAGTATATCCCTAAGAGCCTCAGGAACTCATGTCACGCGGAATTTGAGTATCTATGCCAGGGTGCTATGACTGTGTCAGAGTATGCAGTCCGCTTCAGTGATTTGGCCCGACATGCACTGACCTTGGTTGTCACAGTTCGAGAGAGGGTTCGATGGTTTATTGAGGGACTCTACCCCAGTATCTGGATTATTATGGACACGGAGTTGGAGATGGATATTTCTTATCAGTAGGTTGTGAGTATTGCCAGGAGATTGGAGGGCATACTTACTCAGTATAAAGAGGATAGGGAGGCCAAGAGGTCTCGAGAGTCTGGCACTTATAGCGGTACTCGTTCCCCAACTACAGTTCGACATGGTAGGGGTTATGTGAGTCGCACCGTTCATTCAGCTCTTCCAGCCGCCAATGTTGTTCCAGCCCCTACTAGGCCCCAGGAGACTTATTATGCACCGCCAGTATCTAGTGTGCCTCCGGCTTGGGGTGCTTTTAGCGGCCAGTCCAGCATACTTGGCCTGAGTCAGTCACAATAGCCATACCCTCCGAGGGGTTGTTTTGAGTGTGGAGACACTCGCCATATGGTGAGGGATTGTCCCAGACTTAGGAGGGGTGCACCTCCATAGACTTTTCAGCCATCACGTGCTCCACCGGATCCTCAGGCTATGATTGCAACACCAGCTACCGCCCCACCTACTTAGCCAGCTCGAGGTGGAGGTCGGGGAGGTCGAGGTTGCCCTAGAGAGGGAGGCCAGAACAGATATTATGCTCTTCCGGCTCGTATAGAGGAAATTGCTTCCGACTCTGTCATTATAGGTATTGTTCCGGTTTGTCATAGAGATGCGCCAGTCTTATTTTATCAAGGCTCTACATATTCTTATATGTCTCTTATTATGCCCTATATTTGGGCGTATCTCGGGATTCTCTGAGTTCCCCTATTTATGTGTCTACTCCTAATGGAGATTCTCTTGTTGTGGACTGCGTGTATCGGTCGTGTTTGATTGATCTTAGTGGTTTTGAAACCAGAGCCAATTTATTATTACTCAGCATGGTAGACTTTGATATTATCTTGGGCATGGATTGGTTGCTGCCCCATTATGCTATTCTAGATTGTCATGCTAAGACCGTGACGCTGGCTATGACAGGTTTACCGTGATTAGAGTGAAGAGGTACCCCAAGCTCAACGAATGGTTGAGAAGGGGTGTGACGCATATCTTGCTTATGTGAGAGGTGTCATTTTTTGATACCCCTATAGTTGAGTC